>ML105105.1:51543-78658 GCA_003697995.1 Taxidea taxus jeffersonii | reverse complement strand
TATGTTATCACCTATTTGTTTATAAATAAGCCTTAGCATTAGTTCAAAAAAAATAAAGAACTTAATAGTGAACAAAGAAGATTTAATGACCTCAAATGTGATCTAGGAATAGCTCCTTTGTGAAAGTGGAGAAAACAGACCTGCTTTTTCCTAATTCCTTTAGCCAATGGCCAGTTCTTTAAAATCAACCTAGGAGTCAGGACAACAGTTTTTAAGATACACATATCAACAGGTTTCATTTCTCAGCATACAGTTAAATGGCACTAAGGACACTATTGTTGTGCAACCATCAACACTGTACATCTCCACAATTTTCCCATCTTCCCAAACTGAAACTCTTGTCCTCATGAAACTATGCCTCGTTCTCTCCTCCTTCTGCTCCCTGGTAAGCACCATGCTACTTTCTGTCTCTATTATCTAGGTTACTCTAGGCATTTCATAAATGGAATCAGACAGTATTTGCTCTTTTCTAGCTGGCTTATTTCACTTTGTGTAACATCCTCAAGGTACAACCATGCAGTACCACGGGTCAGCATTTCCTTCCTTTTTAAGACTATAGAATCCTCCACTACAGGTCTATGCTACCTCTGTTTATCCTTTCATCCCTGATGGACATGCAGGGCACTTCCACCTTTGGTCTACTGAGAATAATGCTACTATGAACACGGGGGTATTCAAGCCACCATTTTGTTTGTTTCTTTCCAAACTTCTTTTTTTTTTTTTTTAAGATTTTATTTATTTACTTAGAGAGAGCACAAACATGGGGAGGGGCAGAAGGAGAGAGAGAGAAAGAGAATCCCAAGCAGGCTCCCCACTGTGCACAGTGCCCGACATGGGGCTTGATCCCATGACCCTGGGATCATGACCTGAGCCAAAGTCAAGAGTTGGATACTTCGGGACGCCTGGGTGGCTCAGTTGGTTAAGCGGCTGCCTTCGGCTCAGGTCATGATCCCAGCGTCCTGGGATCGAGTCCCACATCAGGCTCCTTGCTCAGCAGGGAGCCTGCTTCTCCCTCTGCCTCTGCCTGTGCTCGCTCTCGCTCTGTCTCTCTCTGACAAAAAAAAAAAAAAAAAAAAAGAGTTGGATACTTCACCCACTGGGCCACCCAGGCACCCTTCCAAACTTCAAACTTATTAAGAGACTATGGGTATCCATCAAAGGAGAAATGGACAAACAAATGGGGCATATCCATACAATGGAACCCCACTCGAGGAACGAAGTACTGACAGGTGTCACAAGACGGATGAATTCGGAAAACACTACATTAGGTGAAAGAAACTAGTCACAAAAAGGTCACATATCTAATGATTCCCATTATTTGAAATATCTCAAACAGGTAATCCACAGAGACAGAAAGCAGATGATGGCAGGGACTGGGGGGAAGGGATATGGGGAGAAAACTGCTTAACGAGCACAGTTTCTTGTCAAAAATGTTCTGGAGCTAGTTACAGGTGATGGTCACACAGCCCTGTGAATGTACTAAATGCCACTGAATTAGTCACTTTATTTTTTCATTAATTACCTTTCATTCCAGTGTAGTGAACATGCAGCCTTCTATTAGATCCAGGTGTACAACACAGTGATTCAACAGTTCTGTACATCACTCAGTGCTGCCCACGGTAAGTGTCCTCTTAATCCCCTTCAGCTGTTTCACCCATCCTCCCAGCCACATATTGCCGCTGCCGTATTGTACTAAGATTGCACAGTCCAATATGGGAGCCACTAGCACTTGGGGCTGCTGAGTGCTCCACATGTGGTTCGTCCAAGTGGAGACATGGCATCAGTGTAAAATATACACCAGAGTTCAGTAGCATAGTATGACCAACTGATGCAAAATATCTCGTTAATACTTTCCACTGATTACATGTTCAAATGGTAATATTGTGAATATACTGAGTTAAAGAAAACATATTAGTATAATAAATTTCATCTACTTTATTATACTATTTTCAGGTGGTACTAGAAAATTTTAAATTACATATGTGGCTCAAATTATATTTCTCCAGGACAGGGTCAGGTGAAGGTCTAAGCCAGTCTGGGAGTGGAGGGAGGGGAATAGCCAGAGCTTTTCTGAATTCCAGGAGTCCCTCATGTCCTTAGTGGGTAGGTCAAACTGAGCACAGAATTAAACTAGAGTCACTGCAGAGGAGCAAGGAGAGAAGGCTGGTACATGAATGGAGGACAGAGGAGTTTCACCCTGACAGAGAACTGGAGTCCCCAGGACCAAGAGGGTACAGCAAGGCAGACTCGAAGTGCTGGAGACTTGTGCTCTTCTTCCTTGCAGTGTCCCAAAGGAGACACCCCTCAGATGGGATGACATTTGAATCCTAGGTGTGAGGACCAAGAACATGATTTCAAAGGCTATGAGGAGGTCCTTATCTAAGCCACAGCTCCACTGAGCCACTGCAGGGAGCCCTTCCCAAAACAGACAGCTGAGGACCACATCCTAGCTGGCACCAATGGAAGCTCTAATAGTTGATACAGTCTCACTTCGGGGTAGGGTGGGGGGTGGGGAAAGTCCAATGATGTCCAGTGATGACAGACACTGCCCATCCCATCAGTCATGAGAGTGGGGGCTCAGAGCCAGATTTCATTTGACTTAGAAAAATGAAGAAATGTAAAGTTTTCTGTACCTTAACACTGTGGAGCAAGTTCATGTCTGTTTCACAAATAATCTTGGGCTAAGGCAGCCGTGTACCTGCAAGTCTTCAAACATTCAGACCATCTGAAGTTGAAAGTCCGTGGGCTTTTCTGCATACGGCTGGCTCCAGGTCTTCACTCCCATAACCTCCACCCTGAAGCACTAGGACTCATACGCTTCCCGGATGGATATGTCTTCTTGAGAATATAATGAGAACTTCCGGGGGCCAGAAGCCAAGAGAACTATATCACAGAACCTCTGAGTTGGGAAGGACCTATAGGGTTAACAAGCCAACTTCTTTTTTCTAGTGAAAAGAAGTACAGCCTAGGGACGCCTGGGTGGCTCAGTTGGTTAAGCAGCTGCCTTCGGCTCAGGTCATGATCCCAGTGTCCTGGGATCGAGTCCCACATCGGGCTCCTTGCTTGGCAGGGAGCCTAATTCTCCCTCTGCCTCTGCCTGCCACTCTGCCTGTGCTCTCTCTCTCTCTCTCTCTCTCTAACAAATAAATAAATAAAATCTTAAAAAAAAAAAAAGAAAGAAATACAGCCTAGAAGTGGGCAGGGAGGACTTGCTCAGGGTTAGACAGTGGTGGTCAGGTCTGTAATTCAAAGGCACCTCTTTTTCCTCTCCTAGACAGCTCAAATGGCCCAACAGCTGGGTCCTCAATTCTATAACCTCACATCTTTCCCTTCCCAAATAAACCAAACAATTTGCAATATCCTTGGCAGAGTCTTTCTAGCTGGATAACAGGCAGATATCAAATTGGAGACATTCAAACTCTACAGAGAAGAAACTGCCTTTACCAGAAACATATATGCATTATATTGAGCTACGATAGACCTTCGTTCAGCTTCTACAGTTGCTATCACCAAAACTCAGGAGAGCAGCTTAAATAAGAACCTCCTTGATGTCTCATGAAACAATCTGGAACAAGCAGGTAAGGGCCAGTAAAGAGGCTCCAGAGTGCGTGTGGCTCAGGATCCTCCCGTCATGTTGCTGTTCGTCCACACACGGGGTGTTGCCCTTGATGGTATGGTCCAAGATGGCTCATCCCCCCCCCACCCCCGTGCCTGCATTCCAGCCCATGGGAATGAGGGCCCAGGGGGAATGGGGAGAGCACATCCTGCCCTTCAGAGGCATGCCCTAGAGGTTCTTCACAGCATTTCTGCTCACACCCTATTGATCAGAACTTACTCATGTGCCTAAACCATGCTGCAAGGGGACTACAAAGCAAATCTCGATTCTGAGAAGCCACATAACTAGCAAAAAGTCTATACCATACAAGAGTAGGATAATGGAGGTGGGGGACAACTAGCAGTATGGTTTTCATACTCATGGACACAGCTGCTTGTGTGGCCACACTCACCCATAAACCTGCAAACTCAAACAGAAACACGCATGTACGTATCAGTGCATGCACACAATACCTATGCCTCTAAATACACATTCACACACACTCAAATATGCACACATTCCACTCCAGTGCACATGGGCTTATTCATTCATACAACAGGTCATACATCTACACACCAAGCACACATACCAGTGTGGTGTGTCACTAACATACATATACACAAACATATACACGTGGAGAGAAGGAGAGAGAGAGGGAGGCTACAAAACCTGTCATTCTGTCATTCTGCTCTGCCTTGTACTAGGGATCACATCCCAGTTATCCTATACCCCTGCTCACTGGAGATGCCCCTTGTTCTGCATTTAGGACACACTCTTCTTTCTGTATTCAGAAGAAACATCCAGAACAAGATCAGGGGTTGTACAAGCAACAAAGTGTAAACAAAATGAGATAAAATGGAAGTGCCTATGAAGAGGACCACAGCATACTCCACATCCAAAACCACTAGGGGCGCTGACATCGCACGCCATCTCTCAGCAGTCTGCCTACTGCATGCTGGGCCTGCACAGCCCTCTAGGAAGACACCTAAGGTGACACAGCCAGGATTAAGAAGGCCTCTAAGCCATTAAAATTAACAAGTCAGGAAATGACAGGTGCTGGTGAGGATGTGGAGAAAGGGGAACCCTCCTACACTGCTGGTGGGAATGCAAGCTGGTGCAGCCACTCTGGAAAAGAGCATGCAGGTTCCTCAAAAAGTTGAAAATAGAGCTACCCTACGACCCACCAATCACACTACTGGGTATTTACCCTAAAGATACAAATGTAGTGATCCGAAGGGGCACGTGCACCAGAATGTTTATAGCTGCAATGTCCACAATAGCCAAACTATGGATAGAACCTAGAAGTCCATCAACAGATGAATGGATAAAGATGTGGTATATATCTACAATGGAATACTATGCAGCCACCGAAAGAAATGAAATCTTGCCATTTGCGACAACTTGGGTATTATGCTTAGCGAAATAAGTCAATCGGAGAAAGACAACTATCATATGATCTCCCTGATATGAGGAAGTGGAGATGCAACATAGGGGTTTGGGGGACAGGAAAAGAATAAATGAAACAAGATGGGATTGGGAGGGAGACAAACCATAAGAGACTCTTAATCTCACAAAATAAACTGAGGGTTGCCAGAGGGAGGCGGGTAGGGAGAGGGCAGTGGGGTTACGGACATCGGGGAGCATATGTGCTATGGTAAGTGCTGTGAAGTGTGTAAACCTGGTGATTCACAGACCTGTACCCCTGGGGCTAATAATACACTATATGTTAATTTAAAAAAATAGAAAAAAGAAAAAAGAAGAAGACCTCTAAGCCAAGTGGTACGGGAAAGGTGGAAAACTTAGAAGCAAGTCTGAGATATGGTCAAATACCCAGGCAGGTCAGTACCCACTGCCTGACACACAGGAAGTACTCAGTGAATACTTGGTGGATGGATGGATGAACAGACACATGAGCTGACAGCATAGAACACATTCTGTACCCTGTTCCCACTGTCACTCCTGGAACTTGACCCCTGGCACAGCAGCAGGCATACCATAGGTCCTCAAACAATAATTAAGCCAGCTGGATTGCTGACTGGCTAGAGGAATAAATGACTCTGAATCTTCTCCATCTGTTTTCGAAAGTGAGTGTTTCCTCCAAGCAACATTTGGGGTTAAGTAAAGTAAGGCCTGGGGAGGGAGAGGAACCGGCATTCACTGGTATTTATACCACGCTGAACGTGTGCGTGTGCCATCACACTGAGTTCTCAAAAGAAGCCTGTAAGCAGGTTCTATTATTATCTTCTCCATTTCAGACTGGATAAACTCAAGTCACAGAGACATAGAGTACCTTGCGCAGGTCCGTCTGACTCTTGCTTGCAACCATGCCGCACTGTAGAATGCTTTCCCTGAGTGCAATGCACTGTGGAGCCCCAGTTTATATAACAGTGAGGGAGAGGCAGCGCTGGCTGCTCTGACTCGAGATCCCAGAGCTGTCTTGCACTGCTTCACCCTGACCTTGATTCCTAAGACACTTCCCTAAAACCACACAGCCCCACTAAGCATGCTGTGAAAACTGCTATTCTGTGGGATAGTCCAGGGCCCTTCCCTGTGCTCAGAAGCTTCCCAGGCACAAAAGCTTCCAACCCACAGGGAAATAGCAGTGGGCAGGACACAATGTAAAGAATCCAGACAGACCTGAGCACTGTTGCCTCACCATGTGGAGCATCAGCTTCCTAAGATGTTGAACAGGAAAAATAACACCTTCGGAAGGGTGACTGAGGATGAAAGGAAATGACACACCTGAAGTGCTCGGCTCCGTGCACAGTGCTCCATCTTACTGCTCCCTGAAGATCCACTGGTGGTCATGGTCATGGAGCAAGCCTCAGAATAGCCTCATTTTCTGAACCCTCATAGATGCCAACTCCTTTTGTCTCTTTGACAGCTAAGATGGTAAAAAAGAATTAGACGGATTTGATTTAGAATGCCAACTCTGCGAGTCACTAAGTGACCCCCGGCCAGTCATGTCATCACTCTAAGCTTTCCTTTCTGTTTACTTAAATGGAGAAAAGATGTCCTAACTTAGGCTGTAAGAATCAAATTAATGAAAGGTGTCACTCAGGAAAAAGAGTATATAACACACATCTTTGTTCCCTGTTTCCAAGGGACCTAGAGGCTTGGAGGGAAACCTGACAGCCTCCACCCCTACGAAGTGCACAGGTGTTTCCTTAGGACAAAGTGATCGCAGCTACTTCTCATCCCTGAGTTTCCCATCCTCTCCTTTCCACCAGGCTCAAAGAACTGCTGGCTTCAGTGCTTCTGCTGGGTGACAACTCCCTGCCTGTTACTTATCCGGAAAAGAGGAGGCTGGCTGTGGGCTTAGGCTGACTACCCTCAGATATATAAATCCCTCCTCTCGCCAGCCCAGACCAAGGTTTGGAGTCCTGGGTGGATTTTCTGCAAACTCCCACCCCACACCCTGGGACAAGGGGAAGAGGGGGATCACCAGAGCTCTATCATCTAGCTGGCACCACGGAGAAATAGGAGTTGCTGGGATTCATGGAAAAACGACATGTGAGAGGAGGCTCTTCAGGGCCAGTAAGATAATTTACTAGACTGCAGCACCATCTAAATCATGCCCAAACATCCTCACGATGCCTCCACCATCTTGTGAAAAGGCGCTCTGAGTGAGGGAGGAGGGCAGAATTCATAATAGCGAGAGGTAATTAGCTGTCACATCTGCCTCTGCCACTGCCCCAGGGGTTTGAATCTCTCACTCTCTCTCTCCCCTTGGGTTTCTCATTCTGGAGTGTATATCTGTGTAGGGTGGGGGATCAAAGAGGAGGTGAAGCTCTAAGCCTGACATTTAATACATACGTAAGAGAAAACAAGAATCATGAATAATACCTTCTGCTCATTAGATTGCCTAGTACTCTTCCAAGGCTCTTTGCAAGTACTAACTCATACAATCCTCACAACAACCTTATGAGGTAGGTGCTTCTATGACACCCATTTTCAGATGTAGAAACTAAGGCACGGGAGGGGCCCCTAACCTCTCCAGCTGAGAAGAATCTGGTTTGACAGACCTGAGAAGGGGCCAAGGCATCAGTATTTTTTTTTAAGTTCTGGAAATGATTTTAAAAATCAGCCATACCGTAGAATCACCGACTAGTCTTAAAAATAGCTCATTTTCTCACTGAAATCATCACCTGTATGGCATTACTCTGGGGATGGAGCAAAAAGTGATCTGACCCTATGGGTAGTTCAGGTCTGTCCCTTCTCCTAGGATCATGCCCTCTCTCCAACCTTCAATCTAACACCCAGGAGGTGAGGTTCCAGACCCAGGATCATGGCACTGAAAAGTCTTGCAGGATTCTCTAACTTGACTAAGATCATACTAAAGCTACTTTGTGTGAAGATACATCAGGTTTTTTTTTTTAAGATTTTATTTATTTGACAGAGAGAGCGAGAGACACAAGCAGGCAGAGCAGCAGAGGGAGAGGGAGAAGTAGGCCCCCCCACCAAGCAGGGAGCCCGATGCGGGGCTCAACCCCAGGACCCCAGGACCATGACCCGAGCCGAAGGCAGTCGCCCAACCAACTGAGCCACCCAGGCGCCCCAAGATACATCAGTTTTAAGCTTTCTATCCTAAGCCATGATGCATTCCTATAGATGCATGCCTATAGATCCAGCTGTGGCAACATTACAATACAACCAGCCTTGCTAGGGAGCCTGGGGAATCTTGTGCCCTCTTCCCAGCCCATCCGTCCTCAGTGGAAAAGAAGCCGGCATGTGGTGTTCTTTTAATTAAGTCCCACATCAGTGCCAAGTGCTCCCAGAGACAGTGTGGGAGGAGTCTCTGAAGTATGAGGCAAGTTGACAAGGTGGGGGTCATGATAGATCATTTCCCACCAGGCCCAATTTGCTTCTAATGACTTGCGATCCAGTTAGCATCAATCAATCCAGACTAGCAGGGGCCTCCATAATGCATTTGTTTTTTTCTGTAAACCAGAACCAAGTTTTCACTCAAAGGAAGTCAATTCCTGAAGATACCACTGCCTGAGACACACTGATCCATAAAACAGGAATTGTATCCTTAAATGCCTACAGGGACCAAATAAGAAACATAAGTGAATGACACAGAATGAGTGCAGTAGGGAATAGTGGAGAATATGACAGACTAGAGAACAAATGCTAAGGAAAAAGCAGATGGAGACCTCTGGCCATCTGCTGTCCAGTGTAGCCCGGTCTTCCTAATTACTTAGGAGAGAAGGCTTCCCATTTCTCCAGAGTAAAGGTCAAAGGCCTGCCAGAAGCTTGTAAGACCCTCAAGATCTGCTTCTCTCCCCTATGCCCATCATCTCTGGGGCCTCATTCCCTAGCACTCCCACCCCACCTACTCTGCTCCAAAGCCTCTGGATCCCTGCTGATCAAACACACAAGCCACTCCCCATCTTAGGGCCTTTGCACATACTGTTCCTGCTGCCTAGCAAGCTCCTGCCCTAGACATCCCCATGACTCATTTCCTCACTGCCTTCAAATCTTCACTCTAATCTCCATCCTCTCAATGAGATCTACTCTAAGTACATTCTTAAGTACTACCATCTGCCCTCCTCATACCCAGCCCTCCAGAACCTTCTTCCCTGCCAATTTTTAATTTTTTTCTACAGCTTTTATCACCTATTAGAATATAAGCCCCACAAAAGCAGGTTCTTTTATTTACCACTATATCCTAAGCACCTAGAATCATATAATAAGTGCTCAAGAAACATCTGTTTAATAAATAACTGATCTGGTGTCACAGACTGAAATTCCTATGATGAAGCCCTAACTTCCGATATGACTATATTTGGAGATACGGCTTTGTAAGGAGATAATTAAGGTTAAATGAGGTCATAAGAGTAGGGCCCTGATCCAACAGGACTACTGTCCTCATAAGAAGTGGAAGAGATGGGGCGCCTGGGTGGCTCAATGGGTTAAGCCTCTGCCTTCAGCTCAGGTCATGATCACAGGGTCCTGGGATTGAGCCCCGCATCAGGCTCTCTGCTCAGCAGGGAGCCTGCTTTCCCTTATCTCTGTGTCTGCCTCTCTGCCTGCTTGTGATCTCTCTCTGTCAAATAAATAAATAAAATCTTAAAAAAAAAAAAAAAAAGAAGTGGAAGAGATGCCAGGAAAACACATGCACAGAGAAAAGACCATGCGCAGACATGGAAAGAAGACAGCCTTCTACAAGCCAAAGAGAGAGGTCTCAAGAGAAAATAACTTGCCAACCCCTTGATCTTGGACTTTCAGACTCTAGAACCATAAGAAAATCAATTTCTGGTGTTTCAGCCACCCAGTCTGTGGTATTTTATTATGGCAGCCTAAGCAGATTAATAAATCTAAACATCTCGATTCTTATATGAAATTTCCTACTTCATCAATGCTATCTATTGTTTCAAAATTTAAAAATGAACTTAACAGATCTTTCTATAGACCAAACAGGACATGCCTATGAGCCAAATACCAGACATGGGTTCTTAGTTTATGATGTCAGGCCTTCTGGAAGCCATACATCCCAAGGAGGATTTGTATCCCACTTTAGATCACCTACAGTCACCCAGCATTACTCAGCTAGGACAGGTAAAGGTGAGAATTTTTGCCAGCTTCCTCTAAACCTGGCCCTCTGCAACTCACTGGAGGGAAAAGGCTCTTTCTAAAATGCAAATCTGACTATGCCACCCCCTGCTTGAATCTTCCTGTGGTTCCCTATTACTCTTGCAGTGAAGACCTACCTCTTTACAGGACCTACTTAGCCCCTCATGATCTGCCTTCTGGTCATCTCTCCACTAACATGCCCCCCACTCTGCACCAGCTACAATGAGCCAAACATGTCTCTGAAGGGAAGGGAAATGTCTTCTCTCTTACCCAGGCCTTCCTGCATGCTTTTCACTCCCTCTGGGATGGTTGCTTTCTGCCCCTCCCTCTCACCTAGCGACTTCCACCAGGAAGCCTACCTAGATTCTCTTATATTATGTCTGCCTGTCCCATATTGTCATGCTTTGGGTAGCAGAGCCATGCTTTCTCTTTTGAGGAAGAACTACTCCTCCTCCATTGCACACATTGGAAAAAGGGCTGGTTATTTCTCCCATCTGTGTCCTCTTCCTTGGTACAAAAAGAGACTGACTACATTTCCAGCCCCCTTTACTTTGAAACTATATGACTGTGTTCTGTTAATGGGAGGGATAGAGAAGTGATAAATGCCACCTCCAGGTATAGGCTCAAGCCCCCACGTGACCACCCACACTCTTTTCCCTTATATGGCAACCATAAAGCTCTGCGTTGAAGATGGCAGCATCACATGATGGAGGGAGTTATGGCTTAGATGAGAATCAACAGAAGGGTGGCCTAATTTTTACCCAGGGGCTCCTGGCTGGCTCAGTCAGTGGAGAATGCAACTCTTGATCTCAGGGTTTTGAGTTCAAGCCCCATGTTGGGTGTACAGATTGCTTAAAAATAAAATCTTTAAAGAAATAAGAAAAAAGAAATAAAACTTTATTGTTTAAGCCACTGAGACTTGAGGATGGATGTGGTGTTGGGTGCATTGTTACTATAGCACAGTCTAGCCTTTCCTGATAAATCCAGTGCAAGCGTCAATCACAACAACCTGCCTCCCACATTTGATTCAAGCCAGCTAGATTCTTTCTCAGGATGGAGAGAAACAAAATCCCTTGGTTCTAAGGGCAACACTGGCCCTTCAGACATGTCCTGGCCACATGAGGAAAGCCTTGCTTTACCTAGTCTATGATACTATGATTTAACATGGCCATAGGGCTCCTTTATGTTATCTCCTTTCCAAATTCATTTATGAGCCTTTAAAGGTTATAGGATAGAGGGGTACATGGGTGGCACAGTCGGCTGAGCATCTGCCTTTTGGTTTCAGCTCAGGTCATGATCTCAGGGTTGTAGGACTGAGCCAGCATCAGGCTCTGAGCTCAGGTGTGGAGTCTGCTTGGGTTTCTCTCTCCCTCACCCTCTCCCCACCCCCCATCCTCATGCTCTCTTATTTATTTATAAATTAATTAATTACATTAATCAATATTAATATATTATTAATAAATGAATTAATTTACTTATAAATTATTTATTTATAAATAAATAAACCTTTTTAAGAAAAGGTTATAGGATAGAAACGAATAGATGTAACCCAATGGTTAAGGATTTGGGCTCTGAAGTCAGATTCCCTTTATTTAAATCCAGTCCCCTAGCAAATGGCCTTGAACATAACTCTCAGAACCCCAGTTTCCTTTTGGTAAAATGTGCCTAGTAACAGTCCCTAGTCTCAAGGTTTAATGGATCAATATATGTAAATACTTAGAGCAGGGTCTAGTACAATGAATACAACGAATATGAGCTATTTTTACATGCCACATAGTAATTGTGTTTCCCACCTAACCCTGTCATAAATAATATTATACTCTCCTGTGTGCAGAGGAGGAAATTGGGGTTCAGATAGGTTAAGTAATTGGCCCTGGATCAAACAGCTTGTCAGGGATGCAGCTAAGATTCCAAGCCATGTGTTTGTGCCCCATTCCTACTACTTGGCTTCCCCAAAACCAGCAGACAAGGGAAGCCAAGATTTATTAAGCACCTATTAACATTCCAGGAACCAAGCTTGATGCTTTTCACTATACAGTTCCAATTATCCCCACAAAGCCCTATGAAATTTGTCATATCACCCCCCAAATAGCACACGAAGAAGCTGACTCTTGGCAAGGTTAAATAAAGTGCAGAAGGTCACACTGCTAATAAGAGCAAATTTGTTCTCTGAATCCAAGTCAGTCTGACTCCAAAAGCTCACTCCACTGTGCCTGGCTACCTCTCGCAATAAATAGAGCTATTTATTGGGTTTGCTTTTATGTCCCAGGCAAAACAGTACTGTCACAGCTCCCTTTGAGGCACGGCATATCATCCTCAGGAAACTGAGGCTCAAGGGGCTAAATTCATCACCCAAGTACACACAGCTCCGAAGTAGCAGAGGCAGAACTGGAACTCAAATCTCCTGTCTCCACAGCATGTTTGTTCTTTCCCAACACAAAGTTGCAGAGGCTAAAGAGCTCCTGCAAAGATGAAATTCTTCCCATCACTTCACTGGCCACTACGAGGTGGTGCCACTTCCACTCATCGACTTGAATGCTTTTACTATAATTCAGAATTCACAATACTTTGACAAAGATGGAAGTTTCTCTGCATGCTACAAAAAAGGACTGGCTTAGCAAATGAGAAGTGAAAAAAAGATTATAGGTTGTTCTTGACATAAGCAAGGCATGTATTCGTACAAAATTCATGCATCTGAAAATTGCATCCATTTGAGGAAAAGGTACCCCAGAACTACTGGGAAGGACTTCAGAGTGCCAGCTTCAGTAGCTGATTAAGGGTCTATGAGCTGCTGATATCAGGAGCTGATGAGACTGGTCACGCCCTACCCCACAGATAGGTGAGAGAGTCTCCTAACTCTGAACACCCCTCAACCCCCTCGTGAGGATGAGGATGCCTATCTGCTGCCCTGGGGGAGACCACATCCTCAAAGCAGTCCCAGGAGGGTCCTAAATAAGGACTTTTGGGAATCTGAGCTTTCCCACATAATAGATTACTTAGAATCCTTTCCGCTAAGAGGCAAGAACAAATCACAAATAGTTAATGAAACAAAAGCAAATTTTGCAGTGAGATAAATCTTCTCCTGGACTTTCCAATTATAAGAGCCAATAATGCCTCAGGCTAGAGACTGAAAACCTGAGGGTGCAGAAGGAAAGGTAGCCTGTGGCACCACACAGCCTGGCAATGCCCTTGTATTATAGAAACCTTGATATTCTTCACACTGGTGTGCAGAAGATCACAAAAGAGCCAAAGACAAAGCTGCTAGTTCAGAATCACATAAGGCAAACACAAGTAAACCCAGAAAGCCTTGATGTTTTGCCTTCTTAAGAGGACCTACTGTTTTAATTCGTGTTAGCATATTAATTGCCCCTATGCAGCTGGGTGCTGCTAATTACAAATGAATGGTGTTTATTCATTATAGAAGACCCAGCAGGAAAGTCTCTCTACTTCGGAACACTATGTTAATTTGAGTTTGGCTTTCAAAGGTCATAAAACTGCTTTGAATTTAAAGATTTTTAGAGAGTTGTTTCCCCTTCTCCCCTTCACTCATAGCATGGAAGTTCTGGGTGGAGAGCTTCTGGCCCTTTCCCAGCTCCCTTATTTGCTCATGTGATCAGTGCCAGCCTGTTTTACTAGTGGGCAGATAACAGTGTTAACAGCTATTGCAAATGCATGGCACACACCCACGCTGCCTCTTTCCCTGTTTATTTGCTTTTTCAATATCTGCACGTGAACACTGCAAACCCATCTCTCCTCTTCTATGGGCACGTAGGAAACACCCCCCATCATCAACCAGATTTGGTTTGCCCGTCCTTGAATGTGCCTGGGTGGTAAGTCTGCATTGACCAAATAGCTGCCTTCAAGTTAAGAATTAAGGAAGTAAGAATCTGGGCTTGGATCTAAGCTATTTCCTATCCCAGTTTTTTACCTGGGAGCCTTGAATTTGGGGGGTGGAAGTGGTGGAGTACTTTTCTATGTAATCAAAGCATCACTTCTCATTTGGCCGTGATGGTTGTGTAAGGGTATCCTCGTTAGAGCATGCAAGAGGTAGTAGGAAGGGGGCTCCCTGAACTACTCTTACAATCTATAATATAGATAGTTCAAATTATCTTTATCATGATTAGTCTAAAGTATTCAAGTTCAAACCTGTATGTTTATCTCCCCCATAGAACTACCTGAGTTCACTGCTATCCAATTCTACAATAAAAGAGTTGATATTTATTTAGGTACCAACCTTCATCCTAATTTTTTACATGCATTATCTCATTTCCTCCTCCAACAATCCTAAAAGACAGTACTGTAATCATTCCCCTTTTTCAGATGAGGAAACCAAGTCCCAGAGACCTCAAAGAGCCTTCCCAAAGTCACATAGCGGAACAATATCAAAGTGAAAACTGACTATGCCTGACTCTAAAGCACTGAATCCCTACTGCTCTCCAGTGACCTAGCAATAACTCAGGGCTTTTCAATGTAGAAAAAGACATTGTGCTGGGAAAACTGGGAGAATCCAAACTTTCACTGGATAGTTTGAAAACAAAGTTCCCTCCAGGACTTCTGGAGCATTGGCCGCAAGCTATATAAGATGGCATTGCCCCCTACCAGAGCATTTTAGATGCCCAGGTATTAAAAATAAATAAAATGTAACCCATCAAACTACTGAGGAGTTCAGTAGCTGATAGGATGAGACATAGTCCAGAAATGCTCATAGCCACCATGAGGGAAGTGCGTGTCTGAAAATGCAGATGACATTGAGGAGAGAAGGGGAGACACTGAGAGGGGGAGAAAGAGAGAAACCAAATGCTAATCTCATGAGGCCAGCCCCTGGATCCAATACTTGCATATTTAGTTATCTAAAATTACTTAAATGAATTGCTATCCAATTCTTCCATGTCCTGGTATTTATAATTAAAAATCAGTTATGAACTGTTAATTCTCCTCCTGAAATTTTTCAGTTACACGAGCCCATACATCTTCCCTTCCTTATTCAATTATGAGTTGGATTTTCTGTCACTTGCACCTTTAAGAGTCTGGAGTATACATTGGTTTTATATTGCTATTGTTATTTTTCTCTTTATTAGCAGTATCATTATTTTTTTTTAAGATTTTTATTTATTTATTTATTTATTTATTTGTCAGACAGAGATCACAAGTAGGCAGAGAGAGAGGTAGAGAGAGAGGAGGAAGCAGGCTCCCTGCCGAGCAGAGAGCCTGGTGTGAGGCTCAATCCCAGGACCCCAGGATCATGACCTGAGCCAAAGGCAGAGGCTTTAACCCACTGAGCCACCCAGGTGCTCCAGTATCATTATTTTTATAGCACATGGATAAATCACTTACCTGTGAGTTTAGAGGACCTCAAACTTTACCTCACACCAAATACAAAAATTAATTCCAGATGAATCACAGACTTAAACATAACAGCTAAAACTATAAAAACTTTTAAAACAAAATATAAGGCGATGCATCTGAAATCTTGGTTTAGACAAAAATTTCTCAGGCAGGACAGAAAAATATTAACCATGAAAAATTTTAAATGATAGATTAAACTTTATCAAAACTAAAAACTTTTGTTCTTCAACAGACAGCATTAATCACTACATTGTACATGTGAAATTAATATAATACTGTATGCTAACTTGATTTTTTTTAAAGATATCATTAAGAAAATGAAAAGGCATGGCACAGAGAAAATATTCACAATACATACATCTGACAAAGAACTGGTATCTAGAATATATAAATAAGTCATGAGGCCTATAATAAAAAATATCTAATGGGGAAAAGACTTAAACAGATATTTCACAAAGAAGATACTCAAATGGCCAATGAGTCATAGGCAAATATGCTCTATATCATTAATCTTCTGGGAAATGCAAATTACATCTGCAATGAGATATTACTTCATACCCAAAATAAAGGCTAAAATTGAAGACTGGTAATCCCAAATACTGGTGAATACATGGACCAGCTGGAACTCTTATACATTGCTGGTATAAGTGTAAAATGTTAAGAACCACTCTAGAAAACAATTTGGCAGTTAGTAAAAACCCGGAATGATCCAGTGATTTTACCCCAAAGTATCCAAGAGAAATGAAAACATGTGTCCCCCCAAAAAATTTTTATAAGAATGTTCAGAGTAGCTCTATTAATAATCAAAACCTGGAAGTGATTCAAATGTTATCAGAAGAAATCTCAGTATATTCATGTAATGAACTGATATTTATCAATAAAAATAAACAACAAATATATACATTAACATACCTGAATCTCAAATACATTCTGCTGAGTGAAAGAAGCTTATACACAAGAAACTACATATGGCCTGATGCCCTTTACATCAAGGTTTAGTACATGCAAAACTAAGCTATGAAAATAGAAATCAGATCAGTGGTTGCTTGGGTGGGAGTGGGAGGTAATCAAATTAATATTCCTTTCTTCATAAAGGAGGATAAAAGACATAGAGCAGAATAGTATAAATGTAGAGATTTTGGAACAAGAATGCCCAACTCAAATCATGGCTTGATAATGTACCAGATATATGACCTTGAGCAAATTACTTTAACCTCTCTGAACTTTCATTTTTTCCCCTCTATTCATTATATTTACTGCATAGGACTGTTGGACAACTAAAGTAGACTATATGGGGTGTAGTAGGTTAAATAGGATCCCCTAAAAATTCATTCAAGAACCTTGGAATGCGGGGCACCTGGGTGGCTCAGTCGTTAAGTGTCTGCCTTTGGCTCAGGTCATGATCCCAGAGTCGTGGGACGGAGCCCTGTATCTGGCTCCCTGCTCAGTGGGGAGCCTGCTTCTCCCTCTCCCACTCCCTCTGCCTGTGTTCCCTCTCTCACCGTGTTTCTCTCTGTCAAAAAAATAAATAAAATCTTTTTTAAAAAGAAAAAGAAGAACCTTGGAATGTGACCTTGTTTGGAAACAGAGTCTCTGCAGATACAATTAAAACACAGATCAAGATGAGATCATGCTGGGCTGGGGTGAGGGTCTACAGCCAATGATAATGACAGAAAAGGACACACAGTGATACAGAGAAGTGATGTGAAGAGGAAGGCAGATACTAGAGTGATGCATCTACAAGCCAAGGAACACCAAGGATGGCTGGTAACCACCACAAGCTGGGAGACAGTCATGGGATGGTTTCTTCCTCAGAGCTTCCAGAAGAAACACACCCTACTCAACTCACACCTCAATTTCAGACTTCTGGCTTCCTAACTGTGAGGGGAGAATTTCCATTGTTTTAAACCATCTAGTTTGTGGTAATTTATTACGGCAGCCCTAGGAAATAAATATATAAGGGAAGAGCCCAGGTTCAGTCAATGGATTTTTTAATTGGTAAATGGATTTCCCAACTACTGAAGAACAAGGGCCCTGTCCTATATTCCTGTGAATACCCCACAGCATCTAGCTAGGATATTTGTATCAGTTTCCTAAGGGTGCCAGAACAAAACACCACAGACTAAGTGGCTTCACACTAGAAATTTATTTTCCTCAACATTCTGGAGGCTAGAAGCCCAAGTTTAACATGTTGACAATGTTGGTTTCTTCTGAGGTCCCATTCCTTGGCCTGTGGATGGCTGCCCTCTCCCTGTAACTTCACATCATCTTTTCCGGGCATGTCTGTGCCCAAATATCCTATTCTTTTTCAATTTTTTCTTTTTTATTTACTTGATAGACAGAGATCACAAGTAGGCAGAGAGGCAGGCAGAGAGAGAGGAGGAAGCAGGCTCCCCGCTGAGCAGAGAGCCCAATGCGGGGCTCGATCCCAGGACCCCGAGATCATGACCTGAGCCGAAGGCAGAGGCTTAACCCACTGAGCCACCCAGGTGCCCCGCAAATATCCTATTCTTATAAGGACACCTGTCATATTGGAATGATGCCCCCCTCCAGCATCATTTTAATTTATTTATCTTTCCTATACTCTATTTCCAAACATGGTCCCATTCTGAAATACGACTTCAAAATATGAATTTTGAGAGGATACAACTCAGCTCATAGGATAGGGTCTCTGAATCACCAACAGCCTGGTACACCGTGACCAATACTAAATGTTTATTGTACTGAAGCATCAGAGCACTGGGCCTACAGCTTGCAAAGATGATCCAATTGTACCAAACAAGGACTCACTGAGGCTTGCGGGAGTGCCCACAGAGGTGCCCAGGTCAGATCTTCCTTCAAGCAAACCTACTACAGGGAGCAGGGCTGCTTGACAGGCTCTAGCCATAGCACCTTTTTAACTCTTGTGGCCTTCCCTCCAGGCCCTGCTTCCCTGGGCAGCCCCTAGCCCATGACTGAGCACAACAGGGAGTGGTACTGGCCAGCTATGAGCCACTCTTGCCTGCTGTGGGATTCCTCTGATGGGCAGCTTTTGCTCTGGGTGTCCCCATCAGCCTAAGGCTTGTTCTAAATCACACAAAAACAAAACTTTGGGAGAGCCAGAATTCCAATTTGGCCCGCCCACTCATACCCAAGCCCCCTCCTCTTCTCTCATGCTACACTGCTCCCCAGGCAGCCTGAAAGGCAACCTGCCAAGAGGTAGCTAAAGATACGATGGAATGGGCCAATAGGACAATTCCTGTCCTTTCTCAATATTGAATGGGTTGGACTAGCTGATTTTTAGCTCCTTTTCTGCACTGACATTTTATTCTAGGATTTTGTTATCTCTCCTTTTGACACTGCCTGAACTATTCGAGACAAGTCCCTGCTTTAAAAATAATGATAAAACTGCCTGTCAGTGGAAATAAGCCCCACACACTATCTCACTAATAGAAGCAGAATTTCTGAGATACCTCCATGAGTTCGTTAGCATGCAAGATTAAACTCAAATTCATCTCGGCTCAGTCATACGCACTCTGAAACTGAATTACAGGGGATGGAATTTTCAGTTTTTCAGCTGGTTCAACATGAAGGTGAGGGAGACCCAGACAAACAATCAGAAATCTGCCCATTGGGAGTCAAGGGCTTCTAGCTGCCAACAGCTTGGTATATCTTGACCACTTCAGAGACACAGCACATGGGGTAAACATGCAGACTATGGAGGCAGAATCCCCAGGTTCAAACCCAGCTCCACCACTTACTAGATGAGTGGCCTTGAGCAAATTTCATCTGACTATTCCTCAGTTTCTTCCTCTGTGAAATGGGGTGAACAACAGAACCCATATAATTGGTTATTGTGGAGAACAAAGAAATCAATGCATGTATTTAGTGCAGTCCCTGGTATATAGGAAATGTTTAGTAATCTAAGTTGTAATAGTTATACAAGGCCTTTCCAAAAGTGTCTAGAATGTTCTGTTGCTCACTGGACACAGCTCAAACTCAGGATCATGCCTGCATGACCCTGTATACTGTGGTCTTTGATTATCCATCCCTCCAGCCTTGCCTCTTGCTTCTGGCATCCTTTTGCATCCTTGCACAATGATGTACAGTACCCCCAGCTGTCCCCACTCTCTCTTTCCTTCCCCACCACTGCTATCACAAATCAATTCCTGCTCACCCAGAGCTCACCTTCTCTATAACCCTCTTCCAACCTCCCCAGCAGGCAGGAAGACCAGATTAGAGATGCAATAAGAATCTCCATGTAGCCATGAGGCTTGGTCCTGGTGGGGGATGACAGTCCTGGGAAATTGCCCTTCAATTCACCTCACCCCACTGTAGACACAGGGGAATGTGTTAGGTGTCACCAGGGGCCCACCCTTGGTAGGCAGGCAGCTAAAGGGTCAGTTTCTCCCAAAATGTGAAAAGGGAAGAGGATGCCCATCATGAGGACCAAAAGAAGTTTCCCTGGGAATCAGATGGGATCTGTTCTCCTCTCGGGCAGTATCACTGGTAGCTGGGTGCCTTTGTGAGAACCTGGGTGCTACATATCCTATACGGGATTTTTCTCATTCATTACCCATGACATCTGGCTTCCTCTTCTCCAACACACCAACGTCACCTCTATTACAACACACAGTGCCTCTCTTCCAGGAGCCCCTGGAACTCTTGCATTTCTTCTCTTATAGTTCTTCTTGTTCTGTATATGCTACGTGTTGAAGAATGTGGATTCATGAACCAGAATGCTTGATGCCAATTCCCAATTCTCCATTTACCAGCTGTGTGACACCAGGCAAGTTACTTCACCTCTCTGCACTTTGGTTTCCTCATCTGTACAATGGGTAATACTAAGAATCCCTTTCTTATAGTGTTGTTGTGAGGGGTAAGTGAGTTCATACATGTGAAGCACTTGGAATAGCACCTGGGATGCAGAACTTTTTCAATAAACACTAGCTATGATTAGCTACACTAATAACTTGTATCTACCTTCCCCTTCCACACGGAGTTGCGAGATCCAAGAGACTAGTGATTATCTGCAGAGTTCATCCTTTGCACCCAGCATAGGAGGAGAAACAAAGCAATTACTTGGTAAATAGGTGTATAAGTCAGAAAAAGACAAAGAGGAGAAGAGTTGGAGTAGGTAGAGTGGAGGAGAGGAATGCCTTGAAAGTTGTTTAATTATGACCTCTATATTACAAATAGAAAATTATCTAGAACTGAAGTCAATTTCCCCCCAAGTGGAACTGATTACCTTTTTTCAGTCTGTCAAAATCATGTAACTATTCTCAACCATTAAATATTTCAACATTCCTTATATCGAGCTCATTATTTGTTATTTGGAGGAAGGGGACCAAGACACATCAGCAGTTACTTAAAAGACACACATGATGGCACAAAATGACTCCCTGCACTGGCCCAGGATCCAATTGCCCTCTGGAGAGCTTTGCTGTGGGTACATCTCAATCCCTGCCTAAAGAGCCCAGTAAAAGTCAGTGGCCACTTCAACACTTACCCTGCAGTCCCCAGATCAACCTCAGCTTTGCAGATGGAATCCCTGATTTTACTAACAAGGGACCTGTTTTTAGTTGCACGTTCACATGACTCAAGTTCTCAAGATTAATGTTTACAGCCAAAAAGTTCATTAAATCGGGTTTCAGTGCAAAATCCTCATCATACGGGTTAGGTTCCTCTAACTCTACATAAGCAGCACTTTCTCTCCCTGTCAACAGCCAAGTAACATTCAAAGGACATATGACAATCAGCCACTCAGAGCTGCAGGACTTGGGTGAATCGAATCTCAGCAGCATCAAGAAATGATGGACTGATACATCCATCTTAGAGTAACAGATGGCCTAGCCTCATACTGCTTCAGCCTCACTTGGGGACACTTCTATGGCTTTGTGCTATACCCACTGGTACTATTATTAACTAGCTGCATACCAGGGGTCCTGGACAATCCCTTTGTGGGGTGGTGGTAGGAGCCTTAAAACTAGCACTTCTTTATATGAAGAGGGTTTTTTTTCACTTGTCACCAGATAGTTCCTAATATAGTTAAAGGCTATAGGTCTTCCTTAACTATAAAACTGGCTCTGCAACTTATTTTAATTATGTGATGACTGAGGGGAGATAACAGTTTTATGTTGAAATGTATGTTGAAATGTAAGAATGTGCTTGCCTTTCAGAATGATGAAATTATGAAATTGTGCTATTTCTCTAAGCCTGGCCAGCCCCACTCTGGGAACTGTGGCCACCATTAATTAAGGTTAGGTATGCTCAGATGGCTCCAGTGCAGCCAGAAACAGTGGGATGCCCACCCAGTTCTTTCCATTACTACATAGTGTTCTCTCATACTGAGGCCCATTGATAGAAAGCCTGATTTTCACTGACTGAACACAGATAAATCACAAGCCTCTTTGGGAACTCACAAAGTGTTAGAACAGTCAGTCTGAAGATCAAAAAAGTATAGCTCTTTACTCCTCTCTTTGACTAGGTATCTCCCCTTCTTCCTCACTGGGTTTAGGGAAGCTCACATATATTTAATCTACATCTTACACATCTGCATTCCCTGTGCAAGCCCATTCATTTGTAAGAAAAATGCTTCCAACTCCTCTGTTGGTACTAGAAAGTTAGTCCTTAATCAAACATTTACATGACTTTCTAAAGGTCAACTCTCTTGTATATTACTTGAATACACTTATTTTTTAAATAAAACTTTATCCTTCTAAGGATATAAATAAGTGGGAAATCTTTATCACTTGCCAGGCAAAAAATACAAATAAAATAAGACAATACCACTGGGGGGCCTGGGTGGCTCAGTCGGTTAAGCGTCTGCTTTCGGCCCCAGGTCATGATCCCAGGGCTCTGGGATTGAGTTCCACATCAGGCTCGTTGCTCAACAGGGAGTCAGCTTCTCCCTTTCCTGCTCCGCCTTCTTGTGCTTTCTCTCTCTCTCTGTGTCAAATAAATAAACAAAATCTTAAAAAAAAAGACAATACCATTAAACTCTA
This sequence comes from Taxidea taxus jeffersonii, assembly GCA_003697995.1. Lineage (NCBI taxonomy): Eukaryota > Metazoa > Chordata > Mammalia > Carnivora > Mustelidae > Taxidea > Taxidea taxus. Next base: position 56,158 of record ML105105.1, on the reverse strand, counting down.
AATAGATACCATTTGCTAAAGGCACTGAAACTGAAATCTGCTCTCTCTTCATCAAAAAATTTTAAAATCACTTAATGTTAGAGAAGTGTTTGGTCTTGGTTTGCTGATGTGGGGGTTTAGCACAAGTGACTTCACTTAGGGCATGCTATCTCTTTTTAAACACAGTATATAAGTCTTTCACCTTCTTGGTTAAGTTTATTCCTAAATATTTCATTCTTTCTGATGTTGTAAGTGGAATTGTTTTTTAATTTCCTTTTGAAGTTGTTCATTGCTAGTGCAAAGGAATGCAACTGATTTCTCTGTGTTGATTTTGTATCATGCAACTTTGCTGAATTTATTAACTTTCTCAATTATGTGTGTATGTGTGTGTGTACTGGAATTTTTAAAGCTATACCAGTTCATTTTATGTCTAAAAACTGCTGTCCTGGAAGCTATAAATATCTAGAAAAATGGCTAAATCTAACTAAAAACAATCTAGAATTGCAATGGCCATTATGGGAAACATTCCAATTAGACAAGATTGTTCATTTAAGAAGTGCACTTGAAAGTAAGAGTTCCCAAATTAAACAAACAGAATGGGATATCTATTTTAATTAGTATGCAGAAGCTTCCAAAAGGCTTCAAGATCCCAAAACAGTTTCATTAAAAGACACGTTACTAAAGGCTAATGAAATATTAAAGATACAAGAGATTCTTAAAACAAAAGATGATAGGACTGACATGAGTCCTTCTGCTCCCCTTTATCCTTCTCTCCTGGAGTACTCGTGTTTCACTAATTCTGTCTGAATTGCCTTTCTGCACTGAACAGATGATTAAACAGATACCCTTAAAAATAAAACCGCTGTAGGTTGTAGGTAACCTTCCTCAGATATTTTTCACAAGGGCCATAGTTAAAGAATTTCTTCAACCCAGGGAGGATCCCCAAACATTTTCTAAAGAGTTTAGAATCCTTATCAGGGCCTATGACCCCAGGTCACCACATCTTTATCAGCCTGTGGACCAGCTGGTAGGGCCTAGTGAAGCCCAAAAAGGGATGCAGGAAGCAGAATCCCAAGGATGATATTCAAAATCCTCAATCTCCAGCATGGTCCTCTAATGGACCTGAAAAAGCTTGCAATATAGCAACTAATCTTTTAAAAGCTATTCCTAGAGTCTTTCCTGTGGGCAGGAAATGAAAGAAAAGAAAAGAAAACAAAACAAAGATGAATCTGTGGCAGACTTTAAAACCTATCTGGAAGCTCTCTTCCTACAGCAATCTAGATTCCATACAATAAATACTCCACCTTCTCTAATTGTCAGTGGATAATCTTCTAAGATTAATGGACTATTAAAAAGGCAGGAAATGGAATGGGGAACCCCTGATCTAACCAAACTCCTGGCCATAGCCTAGCACTCTGAAAGGACTCTGGAACAAAATCAATGAACAAAGATCTGTCAAACTATTGGCTTTACAGCTACAATAGCTCCAAGGCCAGAGACATCAAATAACACCTGGTCCTCTCCCATTTCACCATGTGCAACGTCCATCATTAAAACATTGGGCTAAGGATCAATATCTCCTTTGTAATCATTTGGGGCACTGGGGCAAAAAAATTGTCCTCAAAGGTCCCACAAAAATTCCTTAATATCAACTCAATGTCCCCCAAGGGAGATCCTACATTGGTGTCTTACCAGAAACAATGGGGCTCCCTGGGACCCTCTAGTAAACTGTTATCAATAATAACCTAAATATCCAGGGAGAAATTAAAATTAATGACAAATTTTGCCAAAATCTGGTGGATACCAGGGCTACACTTCCTATTTTAAATCCTGCTCCCCTAGGACAACAAATCCCTCAGAGTGAATAATAAAAAAAAAAGTTTCCATAGCAGGGATATCCAATAAAGTTCAGAGTATTCCTATGTTAACTGGTACAAATTACTTTGGGACCTTCAACTGAAAAGCATACTTTTTTGCTATATGATACAGTCTCAGTCAATCTACTAGGTAGAGATCACCTTTCAAAATTAAAAGGGCTAATATACTTTGCTTCCAGTAGAGACCTCACCTTAAAATTTTCTGACCAACCTGAACTTGACCTTTTATGTTCTGTACAATGTATCCTTGATATAGAAGAGGAAGGATTCCAACAAAAATTCCCTAATTTAACTGAGGTATCCAAAAATCTTTGTGCTCCTTTTTTTTTTTTAAAGATTTTATTTATTTATTTGATAGACAGAGATCTCAAGTAGAGGGAGAGGCATGCAGAGAGAGAGGGAAGCAGGCTCCCCGCTGAGCAGAGAGCCTGATGTGGGGCTTGATCCCAGGACCTGGGATCATGACCCGAGCCGAAGGCAGAGGCTTTAACCCAATGAGCCACCTAGGCGCCCCTGTGTGCTCCTTTCTAATACTGACTTTGGGAAAATAAATAAGTACAGGACCTATAAAAATTTAGACATGACTAAACCTCTTCCTAAATAGCCTCAATATCCATTAAAGCCTCAGGCCATACAAGGCCTCACACCCAGAGAAGAAGACCTAATCCCACAGGAGCTGATCATTCCTTATGCTAACCCTATAACACACAGATCTCTGAGATCTAGAAACATAATGGGCGGGGATAGCGATTTGTTCAGCACTTGAGAGTCATTAACAAGATAGTTGTCCCAAACCCAAACACCCTTTTGCCACAAGTCCCACCAGACTCAAAATTGTTTGTTATTGTAAACCTCGGTTGAGCCTTCTGCCAGCATTTCTATAGACTTCCAACAGTCAATATCTACTTGCTTTTACCTGGAACAATCAGCAATATACCCGGAAAGTCATGCCTCAAGGGTTCACTGAGTCCCCTTCTTATTTCTCTGAAGTGCCCCACCAAGATTTAAGTACCCTCCAGTTCCCAGGGAAATCAACCCTTTTATACTATGTAGACCATCTCTTGCTATACCCAGTTTTGAAGGAGGTGCCTATAAAAGATTCCACTTATTTGCTGTACCAGTTAGCTGAAAAGGGACATAAAGTCTCTAAAGAAAGATTACAATTATCTCTAGCCACTGTTCATTACCTAAATCATAATCCAAGCAAGGAAGGAATCCAGCTATCTCCAAAAAGGATTAAACTAATCCAAGAATTTCCTAGGCCTACAGCTAAGTGACAGCTTCACGGATTTCTAGACCTAGCTGGCTACTGCAGATGATGGGTTACTGCAGATGATGGGTATTTTCCTATATTGACTTCCCCACTCAATGAACTTAAAACTAGAATTTCACCCCCTGAACCCCTTCCTTGGGAAGACAGGTATGAGTAGGCTTTCATAAGACTAAAGCAAGCATTAAAAGAACCCCTGTCCTCAGGCCACCTAACCAAAACCTTTCACCTTATTTGCATCTGAAAGAAAAAAGCAAGCTCTGAGAATGCTCACACAAGAATGTAGCCATAAACATCGACCTAATGCCTATGAGAGCGCACAGGTTGCTTCTGGTGCTCCTGCTCCCAGCTGCCTTCAGGCAGTAGCTGTAACTGCAAAGTTAGTACAAGTCTCAGATTTAACCTTAGGAAATGACATTTATTTACAAACTCCACAAGTTTGTTCAAAGTCTTAATTCTGAACTGACTCACCACTTCTTTGTAAACAGTTTACCCTCCTATGAGATCCTTCTCTCTCACCACCTAACCTGCATTTTAAATGGGGCAACATTCTTAATCCTGCTCCGTTACTATCCTTGCCCAACGAAAGCAATCCCCATGCCTGTGAGGTAACAACGTCCCATTTCATGACACTGTATCCTGATCTGAGACACTATGACTAAATCCTGATCTAATATTGTCTGTTGGTGGGTCCTAGTGTAAAAGTGAGAAAGGGAATTTCCAAGCTGGTTATGCTGTTGAAACCCAAAACAAACTACTCCAGAGAGGAAATCTCCCACAGGCTGAATTAGCCCAACAGGCAGAGCTCTGCATCCTTACCAGAGCATGCCAGGTGTCAAAAGGACAAATTGTTAACATTTATATTGATAGCCTATATACCTTTGGGGTCAAATGGACAAGTAAATAAACATTTTACTGCCAATCTTTGCCTTCCAAAAATTGCTGTGATCAAAACTGAGGTTTAATCAGGGAAATTCAAATCAAAACCACATTGAGATATACCACCTTACACCAGTTAGAATGGCAAAAATTAACAAGGCAATTAAAAATAGAGCTATGCTATGACCTGGCAACTGCACTACTGGGTATCTACCCCACAGATACAGATGCAGTGAAAAGAAGGGCCATCTGTACTCCAATGTTCACAGCAGCAATGGCCACCACTGCCAAACTGTGGAAAGATCTGAGATGCCCTTCAACAGACAAATGGATAAAAAGATGTGGTCTATGTATACAATGGAGTATTACTCAACCATCAGAAAGGATGAATACTCAACTTCTGCATCAACATGGACAGGACTGGAGGAGATTATGCTGAGTGAAGTAAGTCAAGCTGAGAAAGTCAATTATTATATGGTTTCACTTACTAGTGGAACATAAGGAATAACATGGAGGACATTAGGAGAAGGAAAGGAAAAGTGAACGGGGGGGAATCGGAGGGGGAGAGGAACCACAAGAGATCGTGGACTGTGAAAAACAAACTGAGGGT
>ML105105.1:27453-49136 GCA_003697995.1 Taxidea taxus jeffersonii | reverse complement strand
GCCGAGCAGAGAGCCTGCTTCCCTCTCTCTCTCTCTGACTGCCTCTGCCTACTTGTGATCTCTCTCTGTCAAATAAATAAATAAAATCTTTAAAAAAAAAAAAAAGACTTCATACTCTTAACTGAACATGAAATTTTTTCTTCTCTTTCTTTCCTTTATTCTGGCATTGGCCTAGAAAGATAATGCCCTCTTCCATATTCCCAGGTCCTTTCTAATGGGGGTAATTTATCAGTCTGCTAGATTTCTCATCAAAGACTACAATCCATTCATTGGGTCAGAGACCCCCTGTCCTCCCTGTGACCAATTTCTCTTCTATTCCCAGTGTCACCAGATGCCACGATAGACTCCCACACCCCTGCCCCACCAACTTAGAAGTCTCTTCCAGAGTTTAACTCTCAGGGCCAGAACATCCAGGGTGCTGATTCTTTTCTTTCTTCAATTAGAACTGTACATACCGACCCAGACACCAATACCTAGGTAAATCTTAGTAAACTTACACCACCGTGTTCCCATGATTATCTGGACCAGATCTGTCCTCACTCACTAAAAATCCTCACCATCAGCACCCATCCTTGCAAGGTATTTAGAGTGACTCTTCATTTCAGGACAGAAGATTTTCTTACAGATTGCCGTAAAAACCTAACTGAATTCTGGCTTGAATGGGTAAACACAGCAATCCCTATGAATGAATCCATTAACACCAATACCTTAGTGGGGATGGTTTGTGCCCTGAGAGGGTTTTTCTTTGTCTCTGGTAGTTATCATTCCCCTTGGGCCCATGAATGTGTAGATGGCTGGTGTATACCCAGGCAATGTCTCTTAGGCTATCTGTGATCCTTACTTTCCATAAACAAAGACATCTCATTGGTTGACTCCTCTGGATTTATACCATCAAGTCAGAAAGGAATTACCAGGAGGCGTTCATGACTCATGATTCATTTCCTTTGCCAGAGTCATACTTCTCTTGTTAGGAATAAATGTATGAGATTATGATCAGAAACCTCTCCTTAATTCTTGAAGATGCTGTGGAATTCGATGCTAAGACAACAGCTACCTAACAAAGATCCTTAGACTCTCTGGCCAAAGTTCTTCTTGATAATAGGATACCCTCGGATACCTATTGAGCCTTTTTGTTGAGCAGAGTGGTGTTTGTACTGTAGCCAACATCACCTGCTACACCTGGATTAACACTTCTGAGGAAGCTACAGCTCAGTTATGCAAGATCATGGAGCAAGCCACTTGGTTTAAAAAGGTCACTCCTTCAGCAGGGTCTTTTGACTTATTTGATTTTGACTAGTCTGGGTCTTGGGGGACCATGGTTCTGAAGTGCACTCCAAATACTGAGAATTATCCTGTTTATAATCATTGTAATAATCTCTTTGGTGCATAGTATTTTCTCAAAAGCATTAAATGCATGTTCACAAACACTAACCCTCAAGCAAATGATCTCCCTAAGACTGGAACATCTGAAATGCAATGAAGAGAATTACCAACTCAAAAATTATGAACCTGAAGTCATAACCTGTGAATTCCACAGATCTTAAGCAAAAACATCACAATCTGTGACCACACAAAGGATCAATAACAGCTCTGAGAACTACATAAGAGTAGTGGAGAGTGGTATTTAAGTGACCTTAAATCCTGGTCACTGGATCTGATCAAAAGTAGGACATTGTTAAAAAGGAGACAGCAGGTCTAAAATGGGAGTCATTTGTGCTAAACTTCACTTAATCCCTAATTTAACTGTAGTTTCAACCCGCCATGAACATAAACTTTAATGGGTCAACATGGAATTACCTACAGTATTCAATTCACACAGATTCACACAAGATTACCAGAGGCTAGAAGGAGGGGACAATGGAGAATTATTAAGGGTACAGAGTGTATGCTTGAAATGATAAAAAGTTCTACAAGTGGATAGTGATAATGGTTGCATAACAGTGTGAAAATATTTAAATGCCACTGAACTGTACACTTGAAAATGTTTAAAATGGTAACACTTATAAAAAAAATCTATCACTCAATCATAAGCAGTTGAATGGATAAACAAATTGTAGTATATTCATACAATGAAATACTAATCAGCAATAATCAGCAATATAAAGAAACCACTGATACACCCAGTAGCATGGGTGACTCTCAAAGACATTATGTAGTAAAAGAAACCTCACACACAAAAGGATGTATACCAGATGGTTCCATTTATGTGAAGTTCCAGAACAGGCTAAATTATTCCAAAGAGAAAAATATCAGAAGGTGGTTACTTGGAAGGGAGGAGGGTACTGATTGAAAAGAGGCTTGAGGGAATTTTCTAGGGTGAAGGAAATGTACTGTATTTTGTTTTAGTGGTTGTTTACAATTATCAAAAATCATTAATTGAACACTGAAGATTTTAGCATATATAAACTATACCTCAAAAAAAAAAAAAGTTTCTGTTGGTTAAAATTTCCTCCAAGCTAGACAACGCTGGGCTGAATATGGCACAGTCCCAAGCTTTCTTGTCTCCATGGCTACACAATCTCCTGCCCATCTCTTTTTGATTGGCACCTTCTTTATTTGACTCTGTTAATACATTCAATCTGATTACATTAACATTCTACATGCCTGATACCTATTGAGTCTTTTTAAGGTGAATTTTCACATCACCTTTCTGACTCTTTCTGAGGTTATGTGTCTTCCCCACAATAACCTTTGAAAGGCAACCCTACCACAATCAAAATTAAAGATATACTTCACCATAGCTCCAATACTAGACTATGATATTACCTGCAGTAGTTTACAGTCATGAAATGATTAAATACATTAAAATTCATCAAGTAATTAAATAATTGGTTAAAATGATTAGTTAAATAAACAAAAGATTTTTAACTAAACATAATTCACAGGCACACATGCTCAAAGTGGCCCAATATTTTGCTGGAAGCCATCTGGCAACCCCAGAGCACATTTCCAATAGCCAATGGAGTACCTGGAATATAGAAGGTGCTCAAGAAGTATCTCTACTAAAATGAGCAAATGAGCAATACTTTTGATAAACAGACTGCCCCACTTCCAAACATGTATCTCCAAAGTCTCTTACATACAAAAAAAAGATTCTAGATTACTTTCATTACATTATATTTTCTGTGTCCTTACCACATCCATATCAACTTTCCTGCTTCTCACCAGGACATACAAGTGCACAAATCAAAAGAAAAATGTGAGAGTACCAACAATCCAAATTTCTTTCAGATCATATCTTCTTTTTGACTAGAATAAAAACAAACTTGGGTTTGACAATAACAGAAAGTTCTAGAAGAGATGGTAGACTGCAAGCAGAGTATATCTTCTGCCACGGAATAGCTAATTTGCTAAAGTCAGTAGAAAAATCTGTGAAGAGGGTACCTGGGTGGCTCAGTGGGTTGAGCCGCTGCCTTCAGCTCAGGTCATGATCTCAGGGTCCTGGAATCGAGCCCCGAGTCAGGCTCTCTGCTCAGTGGGGAGCCTGCTTCCTCCTCTCTCTCTGCCTGCCTCTCTGCCTACTTGTGATCTCTGTCTGTCAAATAAATAAAAATAAAATCTTTAAAAAAAAAAAGAAAAGAAAAATCTGTGAAGAGCATTAGGCTTATGAACTGGACAGATCTGCCTTCAAAGTTCAGCTTTTTCCCTTTTCTAGACGCATGACATTGAACAAGTTCTTTAACCTCCTTGAATTCAACTGCTCATCTGTAAAATGGAAATGATAATGAAGAGCTTATTCACTCATCAAATATGTACGGAGCACCTACTCTACCCAAGCCCTTGAATTGGCTTCTGGGATATAACAGTGAACAAAATGGACCAAACTTTCTCTCCTGGAGTTTACATTCTAGAAAGCACAAGAGGCAGTAAATTTTAGAGTGTGTTTAAAGATGGGAAGAATTTCATGAGACCAGGATTCTGAGTGAGCAGGAAAGACAAAAACCAATGGACTTTGAGTTATTATTGGTAAGGGGGTTAATTATGCGTACCAACGTGCAGCTTAGAGCAATCCTAAACAGATTTAAGAAAGCATGAGCACTAACTGGACAGGTGGACACTTGGATAGACTAGTATGATGGACAAGCAAACAAAGTGACAGCTGCGTGAATTACAGTCAGGCAGATAAAAAGACCTACAGAGATAGCCAAACAGTATCTCCTGGTACTCTAACAGCAGCATCCCTGCTGGAGTGACTGGCTGTTAATCCTGGGTATTTGACAAGTGAGGTGGGCATTCCCATCTCCCTCCCACACTGGCCACAGGCATCCTTACAAAATCCTCTCCATCCTTGAGGATGAGTTGGAAGAAGCTGGCCCTCTCTCCATAGAGTACCTCCCTCTCTCCAGAGAGTACTTCCATAAACTCAGATCAGGCCTTCATAACTTCCCATTTCAGAGGACTGAGTACCGACTGAGTATTAGAAGCTACTGGAAAATTACTGTTGGTCTTCTGTGTGTGCTGATGGCATTGTAGTCCTATAGAGATAGAAAGGTCTTTGTCTTTGATGTTGCAATAGACTGATATGCTATATGGCATTGACTCTGGCAAACTTCAGCCAGGAAAATAAAAAAAGAATTTGGGGATTTAGATGGAACAAGCTTGGCAACATGCATATATTTGTTGGGGCTGAATGTTGGTTTCATGGGAGTTTGTTAGATGGTTCTCTCCACTACTGAGTGTGCTGGGAAGACTTCACAGTGAAAAAAAGTTAAAATAAAATCTTTCCATTTATTTCCAGAAAGGAACAAATGCACATAGGCACATATATATTCACTCAGAGCATTCTTCCAGGTTTGGGGATTAGTTCTGTTTGGCAGATGAAAGCCATCCTGTTAAATCATTTATGATATTTAAAGAGCAATTTGGTTCCACTTAACTGCTACCTTAAATTAACAGTTGCCTAAGCCTAGAGAGGTTATCATTAGGGCCAGAGTGGAGGAAGAGGTAACAGTAGGCTTTCCAGTGGGATTGAGTGGTTTCAAATGTGACCACCTTAGGGAAAAGCACCCACCCCCCAGAACTGCCAGGTGGAAGACAAAACTCCCAAAACCAGTGATGTCAGTGGCTTATTTTCACTGCTTTCAACAATCTGTCCCTTTCTACGTGAGGTTGTTTGTTTGTTTTTTAAATATTTTATTTTTATTTATTTGATAGAGAGAGAGATCACAAGTAGGCAGTGAGGCAGGCAGAGAGGGGGGGGGGGGAAGCAGGCTCCCTGCTAAGCAGGGAGCCCGATATGGAGCTCGATCCCAGGACCCTGAGATCATGACCTGAGTGGAAGGCAGAGGCTTAACCCATTGAGCCACCCAGGCGCCCCTACGTGAGGTGTTTGAATTCCTCCCCAACTGTTCCCAAATAGAGGGTTTTGGAATGGAAGAGGTTTTTTAAAAATAATTGAATTTCACCTTCAATTTATTTATTTAAATAAATTTATTGAGTATCTACTCCCCAGAAGGCACTGTGCCAGGCATAAGGGATATATGGTAGTGGGTAACCCAGAGAAGGGTGCTGCCCTTACAAGGTATATGGTCTAGCTGGGATGTCAGACATCCTCAATAACTAACAAACAATAGATAATTAGTTATTGCCTAAGTGCTAGAAGTGAGAAGTATAAACTGCTTAAGAGGGTGTCTTAGTCCATTTGAGCTGTTATAACAAAATACCACAGACTTGGTGACTTAGAAACAACAGAAATCTACTTCTCACAAGTTCTAGAGACCAGATGTCCAAGATCAGGGTACCAGCATGGTCAAGTGAGGGCGGTCTTCAGAGTCACAGACTTCTTACTGTATCCTCACAGGGTGGAAGGGGCTAGGTAGTTCCCTGGGGTCTCTCTTCTAAGAGTACTAATCCCATTCATCAGGGCTCATGACCTAATCACCTCCCAAAAGCCCCACCTCTTAACACCATCATACTGGGCATTAGGATTCTAAGATGTGAATGTGGGAGGTGGGCTGGGGGGAGACAAACATTTAGACCACAGAAGAGGGCTAATAACAGAGGGCCTCTGAAGCCAGGAAAGGCTCCCTGAAATGTCAGTGATAAGTGGGGTCCAGATAAAGAAGCAGGGAAACAGTGTTGGAGGCAGAGGAACCTGCCTGTGCAAACCTTCTGAGATAAGAAAATGCATGGTGCATCCTAGAAACTGAAAGCCTAGTGTAGCTGGTATGGACATGAGAGGAGTATAAGATGAAGCTGGGACAGGTCACACGAGAAGTTTTTAGCCATTCCAAGGACTTGGAAGTTTGTATGAGTACGAAAACTGCAGTCCAAAAAGATTAAAATGATTTTCACCAATTTACTCAAGTCCAGGAGAGACTGGAATAATAAAAGTGAGCATTTATAAAGCACAGGACACTAGTCTCAAATGGTCCATAAGTACTAATTCATTTAATCCTCCCAACAACTTCCTGGAGTATTATTATACCCTTTCTACAGACACAGAAACTGAGCCACAAAGAGGCAAAATAATTTCTCCAATATCATCATATATTAACTAGCAGAACTAGGATGAAAAACCCGCAAGATTTGCTGCCGAGCCTTACCTCCTTATCACTCGGCTATCCTGCCTTTCAAATTAAAGTACCTATTACATAACTTATTGAGGATCCACCATGTGTCAAGCACTGTTCTTGGCCCTGGTATAAAGCAGAGAATGAAACAAAGTTCCTACTCTTGTGGAGCTTTCTTGGGATTGTGGGAAGAGATAGTGACAAACACCTAAATAGAGAACATTCCAGAAGGTTATAAGGTTATGCAGGGAAATAAACTATGGAAGTGGCTAGAATGTGACTGGGGGCTCTTAGATAAAATAATATTTGAGCAGAGACCTAAATGAAGTCTTGAGGGCATGTAGGAGAAAAGTATCCCACAAAGAGGCAACAGCATACAGACCCTGAGCCAGGGAAGTTATTAGGAAATTCAAAGACCTCTCAAGAAGGAACCAAGACTGGAGGAGTGAGGGGGACCTGCACTGAGAAGGTGTCAAGAGTCAGAGGAGGTGCAGCCTTGTAAGTCAAGGTGGGCACTTAGGATGTTCTTGTGTGGGTGAGGACCCTGGAGCAGTAAACAGCAGAGGGCTGGGATATGCCATTTTTAAAAGACTTGTTCTGTCTTCAGGGAGTAGAGGTGAAGAAGGGAGACCCTTAGAAGGCTATTGTAACAATCTAGGGATTTGTAGTGGTGGCTTAGACCAGGCCATGATGACAGGGAGGATGAGAAGTAGTCAGATTCTGGATGTGTTTGAAGGGGAAGCCAATAGGATCTGCTGACACTGAACATGGGTGTGAGAGGAGCGTACAAGGTATTTGGCCTGATCATGAACAAGGAAGGAGCTGCATGTAATTTGGGGAGAGGGGGGGAGAGATGGCAGAGCAGAGAGGAGGGGAGGGAAGAGGAAACAGAGCTCACTAGAGGAGCGCAAGGTCTCCCTCCTGACTTGGGAGGCCTGGCAGGATGGAGGAAGGAGACTGAATGGGTCTCCTCACCCACAGAAGGTACATATACAGTGTGTTAGGTCAAGGCTGGAAACGGCCTATAAATAGGTGAAGAATAAGGATTAGGACTGGTCAGAGAGGATGAAGAGGAGGTGGTCTGTAGGAATCCTGCAGGGTCTTTCACCAGGGGTCATTTAAAGAGGATGGAGTACAGAATGTTTGGCATTCAGCCTGAAGGATGGGGAAGGCACAGGGAAGCCTAGGAGAGAATATCCCGGCAACCACACAGGTTGAGGTGCAGAGCAAGGCATGGCCTTGACATTCGGGACCATCAGTGCCTCCAGTGACCATCAGGCCAGGTTTCCAGGGTCCTGTTTTCAGCCCAGGGGTGGGGAGACAAGCAGCACAGAGTCCTTTTGCTGAAGTTTTCCAGGAAGACACATTAAGCCTAATAGAGACAGCAACCGGCAGCAACCACAAGCTACCCCTTCATGGCTCAGCTGTTTGGATTGTACGATTATTGATGGAGGCTGAGCATGTGCAGTCTGGGGAGACAAAATTCAGTTTGGTGATGTCTCAAGACCTTGCTTAGACACAGTGATTCTGAAGGAAGAATTTAGACAGTCCCCCTTCACTGTGGCTCCTCACACTCCTCACCACTCAGCCTAGCCACCCAAACTGCCACCCCAGGCTAGACCACAGGCTCGGGAGGAGCTGGGAAGGGGCAGGACAGACCAATGCTCAGGAAAGTGGTTCTGGACTCTGGCTACTGGATTTGCAAAGCTGCTCTCCTACTTACTAGCTGTGTGACTATGCACAGCTACTGGGCTGCTCTTTGCCTCATGCTCTCGGGGTATGATCATAGTGGCTCCTGCTGGGGTGCTTATGAAATCAAGTGAGTTAATCCACGTAAAGTGTGTAAAACAGTCCTTGCAGTACTAAGTACTCAGTGAACAACCAGACAGACATAGGTACTCCCATGGTTGTGGGAGCACTGTTCACAAGAGCCAAGATATGGAAACCAACGAAGTGTCCATCAACAGATGAGTGAATAAAGATGTAACAGAAAGCTACAATGGATTACTATTCAGCCATGAGAAAGAGGGAAATTCTGCCATTTGCAACAACATGGACAGAACTTGAAGACATTATGCTAAGTGAGGTAAGTCAGACAAAGGAAAGACAAATACTGTTTGGTACCTCCTTTTTTTGTTGTTTTTAGGATTTTACTTATTTATTTATTAATCGAGAGAGTGTGCACACATGCAAATGCAGGTCAGGGGAGGGAGAGAGGGAGTGGGAGAGAGAGAATCTCAGGCAGACTCCACGCTGAGCATGAAGCCCTATGCAGGGTTCAGTCTCACCACCCTGAGATCATGACCTGAGCCAAAATCAAGAATTAACGACACTTAACTGACTGAGCCACCTAGGCATCCCTGTATGGTACCTCTTATGTGTAGAATCTAAAAAAAAAACCAAACTTGTAAAAACAGAGTAAAATGGTGGTTACCAAGGGCTAGGGGTGGGGAAATGGGAGAGGTGTTGCTCAAAGCACATATTTGTAAGTGAAGGATATATAAGTCCCAGAGACCTAACACACAGTACAATATATAGACAACAATTATATCATAAACATTGAATTTGCTGAGAGATTATATCTTAATTGTTCCCCAAACTATACGAAGTAAGAATTACATAACATGACAGAGGTGTTAGCTAACAGTACAATGACAACCGTATTGCAATATAAAATTATCAAGTCACCTTAAACTTCCATAATGTTGTATGTCAAATATACCTCAGTAAAAATAAATAAATAAACTGTAGTTGTTATTACACAATTCTGTACCCACAGGGCTGAGCATACAACCTGGTTCATGACCAGAGTTCTATGAAGAGTCAATATAACTTGATGTCAACACCATCACTACCACCACCATCATCAATATCATTATCATCACTGAGTCCTTGCGGTGTCTGGTTCTTTGTGAAGCGTTTTGCAGGCCCTTGAGTTTCCTGGACTGTGACGAAGGAAAAACTCTTAAAAACATACGCCCAGCACCAGTTTTTGTCAGAAACTCAGCACTTTCAGAAGGAGATTTTGGTCTGATAGTTGGATATGGACAGTGGCAAAGCAAAGGAGAAAGGAAGAATGAACGGGGAGCAAGGTTCTCCTGAGCACAAGAGCTGAGATTTTTGATGTCAGGAATGGTCTATGTCCATACAACACCTTTTTCTTACACTGGAGCTCGGCTTTTGTTAATTAGTCAATAAGTCACTTAATTAGTCTTACCTCAGGGATGATAGTCCTTCCTTTCTTCCTCCTTCTTTCCTTCTTTATTTCCTTCCAAAGGAGAAAGACCAAGAGCTGATGAGCTAAGAGATATGGAATCAGGCCAAGACCCAGACAAACTAGTACCCCAAACACCAACTGAACAACAAGCAACTCCCTGAAAGCCAGTTGGCTAAATTTTCCATTTAGCAATCAGCTTTCTCTGAATTTACATAAACCCCTGAGATATAGCTGAAGATGGAGAAATAGAATCACAGGCAATAGGGCCCTTGGAGAATACAAGGCATCAAGGACTGTTTGGAGAGCTGTTCAAAGATAGTACTTACAGCTGAAGGGGATGTTGCCGGTGGCAGGGGGTGGGGTGGGGGGGTTGTCCTCAATAGACCCAAAGGGAAACAGACACTGGAGACTTTAAGTAGGAAGGACTATAAACGGAAGAAGAAAGCTTCAAGCAAGACCTGGAGACAGGATGCTCCCTCAGGGCACATACAGTTGTGGCAGGGAAACCAGCATAAATAACTTAGACAAGTCCCTCGCGATGGAAGAGAAGGCAAGCAATGACAGCACATATGTGGATTTTTCCCCAGAATGAGAGGGGCAGAGGGTCCCAACCTCTATGTGGGAGATTTTCTCAAACTGAGTTTAAATCCATGTTTCTTAAATTCTACACAAGTGGTATAAAGTGACCTAGCATCTTAGCAAAGCATAAACTATGGAGATTGTCTTCTTTTTCCTATTTTCTGTGTTTCCTCCTTCCCCAGATAACACTAAGTCTATTAACTGAACCCCGCCAATGGAGACATGTAGCCTCGTGGTTAAGAGTGTTTGAACTCAACAGAGTGCCTCTGTGGCTTAGTGGGTGAAGCATCTGACTCTCGGTTTCAGCTCAGGTCGTGATCTTAGGGTCCTGGGTTCAAGCCCTACACTGGGCTCCATGCTCAGCACCTTTGCACTGCCCCCTACTCACTCTCTCTATATACATAAAATAAATCTTTGGGGGAAAAAAGGAGTGTGGACTCAAGAAACAACCTATATGTGCTCTTGGCCAAATCACATCACCCTTCTGTGCCTCAACTTCCTCATCTATAGAATGGGAATAAGGTAATAAGAGCACCAACTTCATTAGATGGGTTGTGAACATTAATTAATATTTAAAGTTCTCAGAAGAGGGGCCCCTGGGTGGCCCAGTTGTTTAAGCTTCTGACTTTTGGTTTCAGCTCAGGCCATGATCTCAGGCTTGTAAGATCAAGCCCCACATGGAATTGTAGATTTTAGTTCAGGTCATGAGCTCAGAGTTTTAAGACTGAGCCGGGCTTGGGAATCTCTCCCTCTCCCTCTGTCCCTCCCCCATGGTCATGCTTTCTCTGTCTGTCTCTCTCTCTAAAATGAATAAATAAATAAAATCTAAAGGTCTTAGAACCGTCACTGGCTCATATTAAGTGACTGATAAATGATAGTAATCATTACTACTACGAGTAGCAGTAGTGGGGGGGTACTACTACTACTATCATTACCATTGTTATTCACAGAGTCAAATCAAACTACCCAGACTAAGACTAAGAAGTGTAAAACTTGGGAAGAGGAGAATGTCAGGTTTTCATGCCTTCAAATTCTGTAAGGAGACAGTGAGTTACCAAGGGAGGAGTTACATGGTTTCCATTTGGAACAGACTAGGATCACAAAAAACAGATTGGACAATATCACCGGGTATAATTTGAAGTGGGTATTGGAACAAACAGTAAATTTTCAGCCTCCTCATGCAGAGAGCCTTCACTGAATGAATGAGTGGTCATGAGCCATTTCAGAGAATCCTGGTGGGCAAGAGCTGAACCACCCATTCAAGTGATTCCAGGAAAACACCCAAGGATGTGTTAGGAGGGAATTCTCCCGAAAGTAGAAGCAGAATCGCCTAGTTCTGCCTCTCCAGCTCCCCCAAGGAGGAGAACTATACTCCAACTAACCACTGGGTTAGCCTTTTAATGCAGTCATGGAAAAGAACAAATCTAGACAGTGTTTCCAATGAGAGTATGTTTCTTCCCCACTCTGCTCACATTTCTGGGCTCTTCCTCAAGGGAGAAGAGAATTCTTGCCGTTCTGTGTGTGTGCCACAAATTTTTGCCATTATTTGTGTGCCACCTAATCCCGGAAGCAGAGAAATTGCTGATCTAATAATCTTCACTGGGCCAAGTGTAGCTGCAGGTCACTACACTGAAAGGCAAACGTGCTTTCTTCTGCTGTATGCAATAGACTCAGCAGACTGCTCCCAGCAGTGCTTTCTCTCCGCTTTCACCTCCTCCATCTGCAAGATGGAGAAAGGGTCTTACTTGTCAGAGTTGGCCGGATGATACTCCAGCCTCAGTAGAGAGAGGCACAGACATTCCCTATTCCTTTTCTTTCCTCCTTGGGCCTCCATGCAGCCAGTTCCCAGGCAGAAGTCAAAGCCAGCCTCCAAGCCCTGTCCCAGCTCTGCCTGCACTCAGTGAGGAAAACCAGTCCACCATTCTCATCCAGGCCATTCTCTGTGACCTATGCCTCCACCCCTGCCCACCTCTCTCCCTCCCAATTGTCCTCTGGTTCTTGTTCATAGTATGTAGAAACATGTTGTTCAGACCACATGCAGGAAAGCAGAAATAAGTGACAGCATCTAGTTACTCAAAAAACTTTGCATATACCCAGAGAATAATGGCTTATATAATTCCCACTCTGTGTATGAGAAAAGAGTCCCAGGGGACTTACAGAGCTTAAGATAGAGAGCAGGTAGTACAGCCAGGGTTCTATGACTGATTTTCAAATTCTAAATCCTTCTGCCCTTTATCAGCATTCATTATTTTCCATTCGTAGAACTTCCACTCATTTCACCCCCCAAAAAAATGCATATGTATATATCTGTGTATGGAGTAAAGTAAAAAACATGCATAGAAGAAAAATATAACACATGTATATAATATAAAATGAAATCATACAATCCCCCATCTAATGTCTAGGTGGTTGGAAGAATGTGTGAAAATCAAATTTTGTTATCTACCACCTTGACTTACTGGGCTCAGAGCTCCTTCTCTCCTTCCTCACTCACAGGAGACTCTCAAGACACCAGCCCTGCTTCATCTGATTCCTCAGTCTGAGCAATGTTCTCATTAGAACAGATTCCACCCTCAGTGCAACACAGCCTTTGGATGGAGACTCTGTGGAGTTCATGATAATAGACTTGGCCCGAAGTTCTAGTCAGGCAGACATGACTGAGATGCCTGCAGTGCTCAGCCCAGAGTGTGGGTGGAAGACAATAGAATTGAACATGGACCCAGCTAGACACAGAGAATAGCGGTGGTTTGCAGAGACTGGGCAGCCAGAGTCTTCTCCTCCTGCCTAGCTTTCAGGCAGCAATCTAGGAGGAGGCAGACGCTGAATGGGATGTTGAATAATGGGTGCAATAATGCCAACTGGATCTCCAGGTGCTCTGGGGTTGGGTTTTTCTCAATTAATGAATTAATGCTTGCCACACAGGGACAGCATGTGCACTCTGGGGCCTTGTGAGAGAGCATGACAGTGCTCTTCTCCCATTAATCCCAGAAAGGATTTTCTCATCTTCTGGACATGAGGGCACTTGCTTTCAGGTTGTCAGAGCTGGAAGCAGCTGCAGTAGAGTAAAAGGAGCATGAAGCTTTGCAATCGGAAACCTGGACTCTAATTCCAAATTTATTTACATATGAACCACAGGGCCTTAGGCAAATCACCACGTTTTCCTGGAGCGCACCTTTCTCATCCTCATCAATATATACATAAACAAATAATATAAATAAATACATAAATATTGTACATATGCAAAGCAATATATATGCAATTTTTACAACATATATTTACATATTTGTATAATATGTGTATTTATATATATTACATAACACATGCATTAAAATATACATAAACTTAAAATATATTTATACATGTATATAATAGTTTTAAAAATTTATTATTTATTTTGGAAAGAGAGAGAGAAAATGCGGCAGACAGATGCAGAAGGAGAGAAAAACTTAAGTAGACTCCACACTTAGCATGAAGCCTA
The DNA here is from genome assembly GCA_003697995.1 of Taxidea taxus jeffersonii. Lineage (NCBI taxonomy): Eukaryota > Metazoa > Chordata > Mammalia > Carnivora > Mustelidae > Taxidea > Taxidea taxus. Next base: position 35,350 of record ML105105.1, on the reverse strand, counting down.
ACGCAGGGTTTGATCCTAGGGTCCTGAGATCATGGTCTGATCTGAAACCAAGAGACAGACACCTAACTGACTATACCACCCAGGCACCCCCAAATATATAAATATTATATAACATATAAATATATGTATGTGAATATATGTATTTACATATATATGTATGTATATACATACATATATATACACACACATTTGATCTTGGGGAAAGTATCCTCTGAGACTAAGTCTCCCCATCTGTAAAACAGGTCTTATATTGGGCTCACATCAGTGGGTTGATGGGAGGATAAAATGAGACTAACTACATAAGACGTGGAGACATTCAGTAAGTGGTGCCCATTTCCCCTCCACAGGACTTAGCACAAGTGTCATCTTAGAAATACTGATCCCATGGGACGCCTGGGTGGCTCAGTTGGTTACGCAGCTGCCTTCAGCTCAGGTCATGATCCCAGCGTCCTGGGATCGAGTCCCACATCGGGCTCCTTGCTCGGCAGGGAGCCTGCTTCTTCCTCTGCCTCTGCCTGCCACTTCGTCTGCCTGTGCTCTCTAGCTCTCTCTACCTCTCTCTCTGACAAATAAAAAAAAAAATTAAAAAGAAATATTGATCCCATTATGTGCTTCACGTCTGTCAACCCCTGCCAGATTTTGAGCCTGATGACAGTAGGAACTATCTCTGCCTGTTTGTCATTGTTCCCAAGTCCATGCCAATGTGGTACTCAAGAAACTGCAGAGCTTGAACAAATGACTAAAATGAAGACATTAGGTCCTTCGTCCAGGAACTATGGCAGCAGTAGAAGAGATCAGATGCAGGGGAGGGTACTGTATGCCACTGAATGCCATGAAAACAAGAAAAATGGTTATTGCCATCGTCTGTGAGGTGCAAAGGGGATCACAGACCACTGGGTAGGAACAGGGGTGAGAAAGAGGAGAACAGAACTGAGGCAAAGATGCCAGGAGGAACTGTAAGAAGGTGGCCTGAGGGAATGGAAGGAGGAAGGACAGAAAAGGTGACAACATGGCTTTTGTATAAAATATCCAGGTCTGGGGTGCCTGGGTGGCCCAATGGGTTAAAGCCTCTGCCTTCAGCTCAGGTCGTGGTCTCAGGATCCTGGGATCGAGCCCCGCATCAGGCTCTCTGCCTGGCAGGGAGCCTGCCTCCTCCCTCTCTTTCTGCCTGCCTCTCTGCCTACTTGTGATCTCTCTCTCTGTCAAATAAATAAATAAAGTCTTTTAAAAAAATAAATAAAATATAAAATAAAATAAAATATCCAGGCCCTAGGCAGGGACTGAGCATCAATCCATCTGTGCCAACCATGAAGCTGATGTGTGTGTGCATCTTTCCCTCCTGAACACTGGCCTTCCTCAGAAGGATGTTTGAGTCATTCATCCATTCATTCATTCAATAATTACATACTGGTTTACCACCAAGTGCACTTTACTGAGCACTTACTAATTTCACTTCAAAGTGCAGTGAACATAGCAATGAACAAAAGAGACCAAGTTCCTGTTCTGTGGAACTTACACACCAGCGGAGATAGACAAATAATAAGTAAATAAGCCCCTACAGATAACATGTCCAGGATAAGCGCCATCAAAGAAATAAAACTGCAGAAAGCTATAGGGAATGGCAAGAACTGGAGCTATGTTATTGCGAGAGGTCAGAAAAAGACCTCTCTCCGACAGATATGAGCTGTGAGGAAATATGAGGGAACAGCATTCCGAGCAGATGGAACAGCAGGTGTAAAGGCTCCTGAGTGGGAGTGCAGTTGACACAGTTGGACAGGGTAGAGTGAGCGAGGCAGAAGCAGGAGGTGAGATCAGAGAGGTGGTGGGGCACCTGATCATGTGGGGCCTCATCCTCCACGACAAGGAGTAGTAAGATGAGTGTGATTATCTGACATGTCTTTAGCAGATCACTCTGACTGCCTTGTGGAGAATAAATGGAGGGTAAGAGTAGCCAGAGGAGACCAATGAAGCACGGGGACTGCTGTTGTTCAGGCAAGGGTGATGGGGCCCGGCACCAGGGTGTGATGCAAGACGTAGGAAGTCCCTGAAGTGAGGGCACTCGATCTGTGTCAGAAATCAGAGATGGAACTAAAGGGTACCTTGAACCTTAGCTGGTCTAGGTACCCTCATCTGAGGTCACATGGGCAGACACTGGACAGAACCTGGCATGAAGCCCCAGTTCAACAGTCTTCCACCTCACGGCTCCTGTTTGGTCCCTGTCACCATCCCTCCTATTTCTGTGGCTTTGGAGAAACAGATCCACCAAGAGCTACTGCACTTTAGAGGCTGAGAGTAAAATTAAGAACAACTTGCTTTTCATTTATAATTTATGCATTATACACCACCTACTTCCCAAAAGGATTTGAGACAGCTTACAATAACAATCATCTTTAAACCATCTGCACAGCCACTGAAAAACATGTTTTCGGAGAATCCTTAATGGCACAAGAAAATGTTCAAAACATAACTTTAAGAGAAAAAGACAGGACATGACATTGTATTTACTATAATATTGTTACATAATATAATGACAGAAAGAAGAGGGAGGGAAGAAAGAGGGAGAGAGTGGGGAAGAGGAAGAGAGGGGAAAGGAAGGGAATAGAAATGGGGAGGAGAGGGAAAAATTAACTGGAAAGGAACATTAACAGTGGTTATTTCCCTTCTTAAAATTATCTGGAGGGACCTCATTTTTAATAACATGGTTCCCTGAGATGTTGAACTAAGATGATTTTGAAGGGTAGTAACATCTTTTAATGTTAATAGTTATGTATTTATAGATCAAATGTGTATTTTAAAAATACCACTACGTGTGCAGGCTCAATCTCATCTGTCCCTCCAGATCCATTCTCCACTCCCCTCTGCCCTGCTCTGTGCAGAAGAGACTCCTTTGTCTCTTCTAGCCTTTGGCTGGTTGGAGCCAATAGGGACTCCATTGAAAAATCAGAGGGCAGAAGAGAGAGGGGTGAGGGTAATCCTCTCCACAACCCCCCCCCCCCAACCATGACCTTCCTGCCTTACCCCAGCCCTGGAACCACCATGTCCCTCAGCTGTCTCCCAGGGCTCCAGCTGCCCTTGGGTCCCACTAACACTGTCTGCTTTCCTCTCTGCTAGTTCCTAGTGTTTCACTGTCTTTTGCTGCTTCTCTCAACCCAGCCCTCAACTCAAAAGCAGTCCCTTTATACAGATTCCTGCTCACCCACTTCACTCCCTCCCCCAGCCTGAGACTCTGATTCTGTAGGTCTGGATAGGGCCTGAGAAGTCTTATTTCACACAAGCTTTCAGGAGACACCACACTTTGAGGAACAGTCCCTTGGTTTAACTCTTTGCACGTGTTGTCTACTTCCTGCCTACTCATACTTGAGCACAGCAGTCCAACAGAAGATTCTGCGATGGTGGAAATGCTCTATAATATTCTGCACCCTCCAGTGTGGTAGCCATATGGGGCATGTTAGTACTCATAAGTGGCTAGTGCAATTGAGGAATTTTATTACATTTTAATTGTATTCCATTTGATTAATAAAAATAATTAGCTCTGAGTTAATAGAAGTAGTTGGCACTTTCAACATTTGACTTGGAAATGTCCTTGACCTGACTGACAGGCTCATGAAGTACGCTTTCCACCTCCAGGTTCCTGCGGGGCACATTCTGCTAATGGTTCTGGCAGTTCATTCTTCAAGTCCCATTTTCTCCTGCCTCCAAGAGCAATATTCTCCCTGCCCTTCCTGCCTCCATTTACAGTCTCCTTGAGGTGCTCTGGCCTTCAGGTGATGCCTGGTTCCAAGGCCATTGCCACCCATTTTATGGTTAGGTGACCTCAGCACCATAGGTCCAGGTACTGATTTCTCTTTCAGTTACGTATTGATACTCAAGACTTAGTGACTTAAATCAACAACCATTTTACTATCTCTCCTGATCCTATGGATTGACTAGGTTCAGCCAGCCGATTCTTCTGCTCTATACGGCTGGGGATGCAGTTATCTGCGGGGCACAATTGGTACAGAACATCCACGATGGTTTACTCACCCGGCCAGCAGCTGGGGTCAGCTGGATGCTCGGGTGGGACCATCAAGCAGAGTGCCTCACTTCTTACCCATGTGTCTTCTCCATGCAGCCTGAGCTTCTTACAGCGTGGCATCTGGGTTCTAAGAGGCAAGAAGTAGAAACTGCTCAGAAATCCCAGAACATCATTTCTGGCTTCCTTTTAGTGGCTAAAGCCAGTCATAGAACAGTACAGATTCAAGGGACACAAGTTCCACCCTTTGGTGTGAGGAGTGGCACCTGCACAGGGAGAGGAGAGGGATGGCTGGGGCCAGCTTCGGAGATGGGCTGTCACACTGCCTCTGCCCTTAGCGAGCGTCCCTCACAGCCAGGATGAACTACGCAGGCCGCTGATTCTCAAACGTCAGTGTGCCCCTAATCCCCCGGAGGTTGCGTGACAATACAGCTCCGATTCAGTAGATCTAAGTGGGTCCTAGGAAGCCATGTTTAAAAGTTTCAGGTGATGGCAAATGCTGCTGGTTCAAAGATCACACTCTGAGTAATAAGGGTGCTGTTTTTATACTAGAGGTAGCAAAGGGTTTAGGATCATAGACTAAGTTCAAAACCCATCTCTACCTCTTTTTTGCTGTGGATCCTTAAGTACCCACTAGCCCCAGTTCTCCCATGTGTTAAAATGGAATAGTGGAACAATTCCAAGAACCAATAGGAAGAAGTACAATATGGTACCACTGAGTCTCTTGTTATCTGTGTGTCTTGGGGCACTTAATTTCCTCTCTCTGAGCTTTAGTTTCTGCACTTAAAATTAAAAGTGGAAATGGGAATGATAGTATGGTACTGCACAGGGTGGTTATGAATATTTTGGAAAACATGGAATTAACACATGGTGAATTATGTGAGAAGATATGGGATATATATTGCTTCCCCTTTCCCCTTCCTCCCTCTTAATCCCATCAAACATATCCCAGCAGGTCAGCATTTGTTACAATTTGGTGGGCAAACAGGGTGGAAAGAAGCCAGGACTGAGGTTCTGAGGTAAGTGAAGTTGGAAGCTAATCCATGGTCCACATCTAACAATGACCAAGTCCACAGAAAAGTAGGAGTTTGCTTCTCCTTCTCCTGTTAGTGGGTTGGAGCCAAGGGAATAAGCAAGAACCGTATTTGTCTTGGATGCCTGGCAAATAGCCTCAGCTCTGTCCTTTGTGGGATCAGTGGCTGCTGTGATTAATGATCCCTGCTGGGAAATTCAGCTGTGATATTATCACAGTGAGAAGGGTCACCAAGTCCCAGAAAGCTCCCGAGTGAGTTCCACATGGGCTATGCCCCCATGGGGACCCTTGAATCATTCCTGGAAATTGGAGGCTCCAGATACCTGAGGACAGTTCAAGTCTGTTTGGTCATGTATTCAGACTTATAGTCACTGAAATCTATAGAAAACAAAAAGCCTCTCACGACTTGATGCCAGGATGGGAACCCAAACTATCCTACCTGGGAATAAGGCCACAAGTGACAAGGCAAGAAACAATGCTTGATGTTCATTTTGCACTTCACACTATGTTCTGAGATAACGTATACACATGCATTATCTCATTTTTACAGCAACTCTAGGAAGAAGACAGCGTAATAACCCCCATTGTCTATATAAGGAAACCAAGGACACAGAAATGATGTGATCTACTCAAGGCCCTACAGGGACGTGGCAGGGCGTGCACTTAAAATCAGATCTGCTTCATGACAAAAACTGAAGTGAGCGCGGAGGCAGGTAGCATCTCACAGACAAAAATAGGATTTCTCTCCTGGTTCGGTGACTAAGATGTTGGTCCTTGTTCCAACACACATATATACTCCTTGGGAAGACAGACCAGCCATAATAAAGCAGGACTTTAGGAAGCTAACTCCTGAGTTCTACTGACCAAGGCAGAACTGAGAGAATCTATTGCTCTGATCCCATCTGATCTGAATATACTGCTCCGTGCATATGGGACCTGGCACCGTATACCTGGGTGACTGGCGGTTCCTGGGTGAAAAGCGGTTCCAGGCTGCATGCTCTAGGCATCTGAGGTTGGGCACTGTACTACATCATTTTCCCTCCCATGCAGGCCTCTTCTTCCCCAGTGGGCTGTGCCTTCCTTAAAGACCCAGACCATATCACGTCCTGCTTCAAATCCTCTGCACTACCTGTCCAGATCCCTCAGAGAAGATCTTCCTCCTCTGGAGTCACTCTGTCTCTACTGGCTCCTCCTCCCACCTCTCCTCTGGAATGCTCTGAAAATGCAAATTAAACGAGGTCACTCCAACTTAAATATCCCTCAGGGACCCACTGTCTTTCAGCCCAGAGCATCCAAAGTCCTTCCTAAACTCATCCCCCACCCTTCCCTCACCCATATCTGTCTCTCCAGCCACTCCCGGTTACCTACAGCTTCGCAGTGGGTTCCTACTTTCCTGCTTTTACTCTTGCTCTTTCCTACACCTACAAGGTCTTTTCCTCAACTTACTCCCCTAACAGTATGGCCTTCAGTGAATCACCTCACCTCTCTAAAATTCAGCTGACCCAGCATTTCAATGAGGCTAATAACTGTGCTTCCTTCACAAGTGGTTGGACAATTAAGAAGGACAAGATAGGCAACACTGCCAGAACAGTCTGGCAGCCATTAGTGACTCCACTGGGCTAGAGTGGGGAGGAGGTCCACTCCTCCACCCAGAATCCTCCCTGCCAATAGCACCTTAGTCAATTTTATGTTTTTCCAAGGAAGCATCTTTCTCTCTCTTGTCCTCTACCCAAGGCTTTTTCCTTCCAGAAAACCTAACTCTCGATGATTTACAGGGAATAAAGAAAAGTGGTGCTTTCTTCTCTCCTCTGGTCAAGGGAGAAAAGAGAGGGAGAGATAGATAGCCCAAGGAAGAGACAACATTGGAATGGTCACTGGACTTGGAGAGATTTAAAGCCAAGCTTAGGGATGGGGGACAAGAGGATTGATCACTTCCTTTCTCTAAGAGAGTGACTTGAAATGTAAGGACAGTCTCATTCAAGACCATACAAATCGCTTTCTTGGCAAACTACTACCATTTGTTGCCCTTTGGGAAAATCATGAGCAGAAGGGGAAAAATATTAGAAAAGTATTTTACCCTAAAAGCCCCACAGACTTTTGGATGAATTGCCTGCCATGACTAGAGCCACAGGGAGGTTTCAAGCAGTTACTCGCCAAGATTCTCATAAATTGTCAGCTTCGACAGTCGGATGCTAAACTGAACTTGAGGGAGAAGAGAAAGAGGCATAAACATTAAATACATAATCTTTCAAGTGTGTCCCTTCACTTCCTGTTTCTTCTCCAAAGGGAATCATTTTCTCTTTTCTTTCTCCTTTTTTTTTCTGACTTGACATTGCACGGAGGAGTAAGAGATCATCAGTGAGATTTCTGATTCACCACACTAACAATGGAACTCTAAGAGAGAGCAATTCAGCAAAAAGCAGAGTGTGGGAGACAGCTATCTTGGTTGCATCTCCCTGCTCTGTCACTTTCCCAGGACATGTCTTCTAGTGAGGGGCTGAACCCAAGCCCCACTTCCCTCATCTGCAGAATGGATAAAACCATGCCAACCGCTCAGGGCTGTCAGGAAACCTAAGTGGAAGAAGACATATACAAGGCAGTACATAGTATGCACTCAACACATGGCTGTGATTGTTGTTGAGGGATGTTATTTTACTTGAATACGCTTAAAATACTTCCGTAGTCACCTAGAAGAGTCCTCTGTGCCTCAACACTCTTATTTCCCTCCCTGCTCCATTTTTCTACATAGCCCTTATTGGCACCTGATAGACAATATTTATTTCCTTGTTTGTAATTATCTCTTTTCCTCATAAGGAATGTAATCCCCTTAAGAGCAAAGATCTTCATCTACT
>ML105105.1:0-27053 GCA_003697995.1 Taxidea taxus jeffersonii | reverse complement strand
TGTCTTGTTACAAAAGTTCCAGCACTTATCAAATGCTTAGCACATAATAGATGCTCAATAAATATTTGTTGGATGAATGACTCACAGTGTTACAATCATTAAAGGCTCAATTAGGGCCAGAGATGGTTCCAAGATGGAGTACACACAAGGCTGGGCAATGATGCCCACTGTCAGCTGGTAGCTCAGCAGGGCCCATCCCCAGGCGTACTTCCCACTGCCTCTCCTGCATGGCAGTCTCAGAGTAGTTCCGTATCTCACACTGCATTTGGATTCCCCTAAAACCAGTGCCTCAAGATGACAAGGTAGAAGCTTTGCCTTTTATTGACCTCAAGGCTCAAAAGTCACAGGGTGTTACTCCTGCCATAACAGTCTAGTCTATTGGTCAAAGCAGTCACAAGCCCACCCAGGGGCAAGAGGACGGGGACACAGACTCAACTTCCCAAAGGGAGGAGTGTTAAAGGATTTGAAGCCATGTTTTCAAACCTCCACAGACATGATCTCAAATGCCTACAGGAACTAGACAGGTATAAGAAGTACGTGAGGTAGATGTTGATGCATGATTAATAGAGAGGAGTGGGAATTGTGGGGGAATGAAGCCTTTTGCCTTGTCTGGAAAGACCATCCAGAACTCAGCTCAAGTGAAGTGTGGAATTTCCCAATTTTAAAAAACATGAGCCAAAGAGGGTAAGTTTCAGCACCCATGGGTTTTCACTTGTTGACTCCAAAGATAAATGATCTCAGCTAGTGCTTTGTGTGAGTAAGGGGTCTGCCTTCCTTCATATTGGGTGACCTTGAAAAGTACCCCTCTCCAAAACATGAAACAATGGGAATCAGACAAAGACTTCTTTGGTAGAAATGGGTTGTTCTGGGAACTAGGAAAAAAGAATAAGAAAATGGAATGAGGTGAAACATTTCTTGACACATAAAGACACATTTCTTGACATAAAGTGCCAGGCATTTTATATTTATCATTTCATCTAATCGTCACCAACAACCCTGTGGGATCATCCAAATTACCTTCCTATCACAGGGTGATTAGCTCCCACGTGTAACACAGGTAGAAGGTGGTGGAGTCCAGGTAGCCAGGACCCAAGAGCCCAAACACACAAACCCTCCCTACCAGACCAGGCTCCTGGGAGCTACCAAGGCTGCATAATTAATGTGCTGGCCCAGAAGGGGTCACCCAAACACGAGATCACTGAGCTGAAGGGGCCAAAAGGTTTACCATCCTCAACATAGAACATCTCCTGCTTGGTGGTCTCCACACCGGAAGAACTTCCTTATGATAATATTAACCACAATGTTTAGTAACAATAAAAATACCACTTCTAGAGTGCTCCCCATGTGCCATCTTCCCTTTGTATGTATGTACGGACACATATTTTTACATTTAATCCTTAAAATAGTCCATTTTACAGACAAGGAAACCAAGGCAGAGAGAAGTTAAATACCATGCCTAAGGAAACACAGGAGCACGGGGTACAGTTAGAATAACAGTCTAAGGCTATCTGACTCAAAGCCTGTTCTCTGAAAACCCAGGCTACCCTGCCTGTACAGTCTTCTATCTTATATGACTCCTTCGTCAGTGAAGGCCTGCGTCCATCAATACAGGACCCAAAAGGAGTGGCCGGCAGGCTGTGTCTCAAGGGGCCCCACTGGATTCATTCATTCCTTGTGCCTCACAAACCCAAGGACTGAGAACCCTATAGTCAGGGGTGTTCAGAGAGACTGAGGCTTGCTGGCAAAACATGAGAGATGGGCACATACGCCAGAATGAACTCTCAGTAAATGTGTCCACTTACAATGATTATTTGAAAGGCCAATGCTGCCATGAACAGCACATTCGTTCCTTGTCTGGAGCCAAATGACAATCATGTGCCCACTAAACAGATATTTGCGGAACATCTGCATAGTGGTGAGCAAAAGCAGGTACAGCAAAAAGGTAGTTAGGTGAGCACGTCATCATCTAAACTATGCTGAGCTTCTCTGGGTTGTAGGTGACAGAAGACCATTTGTATTTAAGCAGAAGGAACAGTTTATTACATAAAAAAAATGGGGGTGTCTCATAGTACCCACCATAGACAAAAATTAAATCCTGGTCTCAAGAGGGATAAAGAACAAGAAAAACAGAAACCATGGGATCCTCTTTCTCTCAAATATATATTTGAATATGTATATAGAAATGTATATCTCTATATACATATTTATTTATATATACATATATTTCATATATAAATGTACATTTATATAATATATAATTACAATTTATAATGTAATAATATATTTTACAATATATTTTATATAAATATATTCCGATATAATATTTATATAATAATAAATATACTTATATAATAAAATTACATAAGTAAATAATATATTTATATATTTATGAGTATAATATATTTTATGTTTCTATATAGTATACATATGCTGTGTATACTATATGAATTTTATTTATAATACATGTAAATTACATATATTTTTTATATATGTATTCCTCCTAATTCCTCTCTCTCCACCCATAGTCTGTCATATCATCTTTTCTCCATCCATCTGCTTCATCCTTGTATAAGTCAGAATTCTTGGCTTCACAGAAACTGATTCTGACTGAATTAAACAGAAAAAGAATTTACTGAAAGGCTATTAGGAAGCCCAAAGAACAAGACAAAAAAAAAAAAAAAACAGGGATAAAGAAACACTAGACAGCCAGGCACAACCAATATCCCACTGCAGACCGAGCCCGGGAAGGACGCCGCTGCTGCTGCTCCTGCAAACCCACCATCTCAGCTTGTCCACCCTCCCCACCTGCTGGCACCCGGCGCCACATAAACAGTCTCTACCTTTGCCCGTAGCAAGCTTGTGAGCTTTTGTTATGGAAATTTACAATAGTATATAATAGACACACATACTACATACACACACATACACATATAAATATACAATATAAACACAGATAAAAAAATAAACATACAGATAGATACATATGCACACACGCAAGTAGAGAGAATGGTATAAGGAACTCCCTTCACTAACTTAAATAATTCTCAACTCACGGCCCATTCCCACAGCCCCTGTAACATTTTGAAGCAAGTATCTCCATCCTATCATCTGACCCACGGCTACTTCAACACGTGTCTCCAGAACAGGGTTTCACAACCTTGGCGTTCCCCACCTCTTGGGCCCCATCATTCTTGGCTGAGGGCGCTGTCCTGAGCATACTACAATGCTCAGCAGCACCCCTGGTCTCCACATGCGACATGAGGGTAGCCTCGTCCTCACTCCTGCTTCTGACCACCGAGTATGTCCTAGACGTTGCCAAGGGCAGCAAAACTGCCCTTGATGGACACATACATAGTCATACCCATAAAACTATCATCACACTTTAAAAATTTCAAAAAAATTTCTCAATATTATGACATGTCAAGTCAGAGTTCAAATTTATCTGATTATCTCATAAATATTTTGACTATACATATATGTTAAATCCTAAATTAGAATAAGACCCATACCTTGTAATTGGTTAATAGGTCTCGCAAGCCTCTTTTAATTATAGGCTTCACTTTCTCCCTTCTTTTTTTCTTACCCCTTGAAATTTATTTTCCTACGACATCAGGTCCTGTAGGGGTACCTGGGTGGCTCAGTTAAGCAAGTGCTTCTTGATTTCAGCTCAGGTCATGATCTCAGGGTCCTGAGATTGAGCCTCAAGTCAGGCTCCATGATCAGTGTGGCGTCTGCTTGAGATTCTCTCTCTCCCTCTCTCCCTGCACTCTCTCTCTCTCTCTCCTTCTATAAATAAATAAAGTAAAATCTCGAAAACAAAAAAAGACATCAGGTCTTGTAGAATTTCCCACAGTCTGAATTTTACTGATTATATCCCCATGGTTGAATTATACATGCTCCTTTGTTTCCTGCATTTCCTGAAAATTAGTAGTTGGATCTAGAGGTCTGATCTGATTCAGGTTCTATTATTAACTGTTTCATGGTTACAGAGCACATCTTCTATTGGAAGACCATAATGCCAGTTTGTCTCTTTCCTTGGGTATCAGCAGCCACTGGCAACCACTGGCAACCACTTCCTAAATCCTTTATTTCATAGGTATTAAAACTAGTGGACTTCTATCATTCCTTCTCCATTAATTAGCTGGAATACTTACCAACATAAACTTGACTTTTTAGTGTTTGGTTACATTGACGAATAGTTTATAGAGGTAAGTAGAATGATTGATTTTTTTTCCTTTTACTTGCCAGTTTTCAAAACTAATGCAGTGATAAATTAGCATCCTCCAAAGAGAAACTGTGAGTTTTATTGTTGTTAGTATAATCATGAACTCACGAATTAAAACTTATTAGAAAATTTTTTTCAGTCCATGTCAGTTCATTACAGTTACATTTCTTTTGATGCTCAATTGTTCCATCTTTGTGCTTGATCTTAGCCAAAAGGCCAAGAAGTGATCAATTAATCATTCCATCTTTGGTCAGGGATAGCCCCTTCAGGTTGGCTTCTGTGTCCTTTGGTAGACCCCAGTGGTCTGGGGTAGCTTCCTGATATGATGAAATATTCTAGGTTTACCGAGTACATTTCGTGCCTGTGGCCAAAATTCAAGTCATTTCTCTAAGGAGCTCTAGCTCCTTCCAGTGTGTCTTAGTTTCCTGGCAACTCTGGCTGCAAACTCACTCCCTAAGCTGCTGAGCACATCTGGCCAAGCACCATTTGCCTCTGCACCAGCAGCCAGGAGGACTGGGAAGCAAGGATTTGGTCTTTGGGACTTTGGGACTGCCTTCTTTCTTCCCACTAAGCCAAAAGAGGAGGAAACTCCTCAAACAAGGGGGAAGAAGGGTTGGGGTAAATCAACAGACAGCCCCTCAAATGAAGAAATGCCCCATCTCTCTCCACCTCTCTAAAACAGACTTTCTCAGTATAGGTGGCTGAAAGTGGTTGTCTGACAGCACCCGAGTTCACACATCCTCCCTAGCTCAAGTGCCATTAGAAACTGAGTCCCACCTCTAAATTCCCAGGAGCTCTGGTCTGATTATTCCAGTGTGGGTCAAGTACAGTCAAGCTGCTGCCTAAGGGCAGGGTCAGGCAACACAAACTCTGCCACAGGGGCTCCCCATGGAACATGGAAAACAGCAAGCTTCAAAAAAAGGGAGAGCTGCCTGAGTAGGTACCCAAAAAAGATGTTCTTTGCCCAGAGCCAGCCCTGAAAACTAGATGATGACTCAAAACTTTGCAGGCTTTGCGTTCTGGGAACTTAATGGACCCCTTCCTGCACACCCTGAGTTCTCCATAGTCCTACCTGGCCCCCTGTCTCAGTGACATCAGTTACTAATCCCCCTTTCTCCAGTAAAAACAACAGCATGCATTCACAGAGCCCTCACTGTGTGCCAGTCACTCTGCTACCCATTGCACATGCCTCGTTCCTCTGAATTCTTTAGGTCTCCTGTGGTAGGCACTACTGTCATCATCCCCATTTTTCTGAGAGACAAAGATTTGAAAACAAGAATACATCCATATTTCGTCACCCTACTCATAAGTGGTGAAGCTGGGACCTGAACCCAAGTGGTCTGAAGCAAGAGCCTGTGCTCTTCAACTGGACACCACTGGCCTTACCAGCATTTAGGAACACTCAGGCTTTCCCGGTCCTGTAACTGTGGTGTCTCGTGAAGGTGACTCTTTAATTTTATCCAAGTGACTTCCTTCCAATATTATCTCTTAGCGACCCACCCAATTTTAAAGTCAATGCAGAGCAACCATAAAATAAATTCAACAGCTACACTATCTACTGTGCTCTCATGCAAGAGAGTCTGGTTATCACACACCTCCCACCCAAAAAAGCCTCTTTATAAAACTTGTCCTTATTAGTATAGATAATGTGGGTTTGATTAGACAATCCAAAAAAATACAAACTTACCACTACAGACTGAATTTTTGTGTCCCTCCTTTCCCCAACTTCATATGTTGAAACCTAATTCCCAGTGTGATAGCATTTGGAGGTGGGGCCTCTGGGGCATGACTAAGTCCCGTGAATGGGATTGGTACCTTTATAAAAGGGACTCCACAGAGCTTCCCTGCCCCTCTGCCATATGAGGACACAGTGAGAAGACAGCTGTCTATGAACCAGGAAGTGGGCTCTTATCAGACACAAATCTGCCATCACCTGGATCTTGGACATCCCTGCTTCCAAACTGTGAGAAACAAACTTCTTTGTCCATAAGCCACCCTGTTTATGGTGTTCTATTATGGCAGACACTCATGCAATCATGCAAGAAATATTTGCTAATCACTGTTTTAAGCATGAGGGATAGAGTAGTTAACAGAACAGATGAACAGATAAAGTGCTGGAGGTACCATGGGACAGTGAGACAGGCAATAAATAAAGAAAAGAAGTATATGGTATGTTAGATAAAGATAAATGCCATGGAGGGAAAATTTTAAAAGGAAGATGAGTATAAGATGTTGAAGGCAAAAAGCTAAAATTCTAGATTGGGTAGGAGGTCTGTGGAATAGTCATTTGAATAAAGTATAAAAGGAAGTGAAGTAGTATGCCGCTGAGAACAACATTCCAAGCAGAACGAATACCTCATGTGCAAAGGCCCTGAGGTAGAGCCTGACTATAGGTGTAGTCAAGGAACAGTGAGAAGGCCAGTGTGGTAGGAGGGGTTACAGTGAAGGAGAAGCAGAGCAGTGTCAGGGAGAGAGCATAGAAACAGTTCTGTAGGGTCTTAACGGTCAAGGTGAAAACTTTGCCTTTTACTCCGGGTGAGGTGGGAGCCAGAAGGACAGCAATATGATCTGACTTACTCTTCACAGCATCACTCTGGCTATTGTGCAGCAAACAGACCCCCCCAGTGAAGAAACCGGGAAAGTTGAGAGAATATTGCAGTAATCTGGGTACAAGCTAATGGGGTTTGAACCCAGGTGTGGTAATGGAGGTGGCTATATTGACCTCCCTTCCTCACAAGGTGGAAGTGACAAGATTTATCTGGTGTGTGAGAGAGGAGTCCAGGGGACTCCAAGGTGTGGCCTGAGCCAGTCCTCCAAACTTTAAAACGTCCCAGTGAGAAAGAATGCCACTCAAGTTACCTCCAGGTTGACCATGCTAACAACCTGAAGATGAGTTTTTCTTTCCCACTATGTTCGTTCTTTTTCTTTTAACAAGGCAGCTTGAAGCCAATTTGTTTATAACTTAAAAATACCAGAGGATCTCTACAGGTAAAAATTTGCCTCCCACCCCCTAAAAGATAACCACTGTATTTTCAGACACTGGATACTGGTAACATCTCTCTGCCTGCACAGCCTCTGCTCCAGACATGCAAAGACATAGTTTCCTGAGAGCCAAGTTCAAGTAAAAACATATTTTTCTGGCTTACTGTCCTAGGCAGAATTCCAACACACAGCTGAAATACTGTCAGCCAATCAGTCAAAGATGTATAAACTCACACTACAGGCTGAGAGTATGTGAGGATGTGTGTGTCTTTAAAATACACATTTTCACAGAGCATGCTGAAATCGGGAGGAAACTAGAGTGAGTAAGAAACAGAGATGGGAAAGGAGAGTATAACTGGGGTGAGGAGGTTAGACCTAGAAATTTAGGATCATAAATGAATAAGTAGTTGGGTAGGGAGAAAGAAGAGCTTATAAGCAAAAACATCTATCTCAAGTATGCTTATACTCTCTCTCTCTCTCTCTCTCTCACACACACACACACACACACACACACACACACATACTCTGTGAACACTTGTCTCTAGGGACATATCTTGAGACATCAACCCATTCTTCATCAACCTGGAACAGATTTCTCCTCCAAAAGATCTGCAATGCTGTTTTGCAGCATTCTGAATTTTTCTTTGGATCTAAAGCATTTGGAAAGATTCAGGTATGTCATCTTATAGGGGGAAAAAGAAAAAACAAAAACAGCCGTTTCTAATCACAGATGACCAAGAATTCTGAGCTGGATGAATAAGGTATCCTATGAACTGACATGTTTCCTGGCCAGGAGGAACCTTAGTGGCGTGTTTGAATGCTCCAAGCAGAACTGGTTTCAAATATCAGCTCTGCCCCTGTGGAAATCCTGCACAAGTGACTTAAGCTCTCAAAGCCTCATTTCCCTCCTCTGTAGAGTGGGAATCATTCTATCTACTTCTAGAGAAGCTGGGAAGATCAAATAAAGGAAAACCCAAACTTTAGCTTAGCACAAAGCCTGGCGCAGAGTAAGACCTCAGAACATGTTGGTTATAGCTGTTCCGTTATTAATAAAAAGGCTTCAGTGTATCAGTGGTTGGTTTTGCTCTGCATCTCCAGATTCACCGACAGAGAGTCCCCCGGGTCTGTTGTGACACCCCATCAGTGGGCTGTGAATATTTAATAGAACACAGAAGCCTATTTCAACAGCATGTTTTCCTTTGTCGGGCTGCAATTTCTTAATTGCTGTAAAGCAGATGTACTTGCGTTTGCCAGCCAAGTTGCAGAAGATCAGTTTCAGGATTTAGGTTTCAAAACATGACACTGGCACTGAGTCATTTCATCTTTGCATGACAGTCCCTGGAAGTGACACAAGCAGGCCTGGGGGCAGGAGTGGGAGATGGTATTTTCTGGCTTAATTAGGACAGGCCAAGGGCTATGAACCCTTTGTTTCCAAAAGACCTAGAGACCTCCTTGACATAGAGCGCAGGATGGGAGATTGAGGGCTCTAGTGGCTGCAGTGAGCCCCAAATAAAGTGACGGCAGGGGGGGAACTTTATGGCTGCAGTGAGCCCCAAATAAAGTGACGGCAGGGGGGGAACTTTAAGGTGTCATCTGAGGTCAGAAGTTGTTAAATAGGGCTCTGCAGAGCTCTGGAAGGGGATCCACGGGCCCCATCACACTGCCCCCACCCTCCCCTTTAATAACATTAATTATCATGATAGGAGCCAACATTTATTGAAGACACAATATGCACACTGCTAATTAGTTTACACAGATCCCACCTGTGGGAACCAAGGCTGAGAGAAGTAAGGTAACAGGTCCAAGGTCACTCGGCTTGTAAGAGCAAGGCCAGGACTCTGACCAGGCAGTGCGGGATCAGCACTCAGGCTCTTAAACACTCAGTCTTCACCATGTCTGTGCAGGTTTCCATGAAAGATGCCATTTTGTTATGTGTGCACGCACACACACTCACAGAAATCACTGATCTAGACTTGAACAGAAGAAACTATCTTAGACAATGTTCTTGCTCTTTTGGTTGCTCCTTCCTAAATACCCATTCACTCATTTGTTCATTCACTCATTCAACAATTATTCATAGATAAACTGTCAAGAAAGGGAGTACAGCTCTGGTCTTTAGGACCCTGGCTATGGAGCGTTCTGCAGGACACAGCAACAGATTGACAAGTGGGAAAGGGGGCCATTCTGCCTCGGGGCAGAAGAGGTCAGAACTATCACCACCAAATGCACTGGGGGACTCTCATGGATCTTGATTTGAAAAAAAAAAAAAAAAGACATGTTTGAGACAATCAGGGAAATATGAATACAGATGGGTACTAGATCATATTAAGGATTATTGTTAATTCTGTGAGAGTGCTAATGGCATGAAGGACATGTAAAATAGGGCCTTGATGGTCTGGTTTCTCTAACAAAAAAAAAATGCAAAGGGAAAAAGAGAGAGGGAGACTCTTTTGATTAAAACAGACTTTAGAGACATCTCAACCAATTGCAACATATGGACCTTGTTTGTATGCTGATTCAAACAGACTGTAAAAAGAAAAAAAGGAAAGAGATGGAGGGGAGAAGGGAGAGAGAAGAACAGCAATAAAACAATATGAGAGAATCAGAGAACTGTGAATGTCAACTGAATATTTGATATTATGAAGGAAATCGCTATAAACTGTTTAGTTGTGATAATGGTATTACAGCTTTTTTTTTAAAGAGTCCTTATCTTTTATAGACACATGCTGAAATATTTACAGATAAAATAATAAAAATTGGCAGGGGAGAAAAACTGGAATACAGATGAGGGTATAATGCAGCAAGACCACCCTAGAATTGATAACTGTCAAAGCTGATGATGCGTGCAAAGGAAGTTATTACATTATTGTCTCTACTTTTGTCTAGGTTCAAAATTTCTACAGTAAAAAAATTTTTTATGTTCACATAAGTCAGGGATATAAACTGACATATTTGTAAGTGAGATAACATTATGTCTGGGATTCACTTTAAGATATTCTAGGAGAAAGATTTAAAATGTAGGAAGAAGGATTAAATAATATGGCCACAACTAACTTGCTGGAGCTGAAAGAGAGATTCATGGGTGTGCATTATTCTATTATCCCAATTTTTGTTTATGTTTGAGACTTTCCTTAGATAGAGGAAGGGAATAAGAGCTTGGTCTCTGGACCTACAGTACCTTAGTCTGCATATGGAGCTGCCATTTATTAGCTCTGTGGCCTTAAAGCAACTGACATACTCCTGACCTTGGTTACCTCACCTGCAAAATGAGATCAAAAAATAAAACCCATATCCATAGCAGCTTTCGTAGAGCCCCAAACTAGAAACAACCAAATGTCCATCAACAGGGGAATGGATAAATAAACTGAGATGTATACATATAATGGAATACCACTCAGTAGTAAAAAGCAATGAGCACTGATGCATGCAACATGAATGAATCTCAAAATAATTATGCTCTGTGGATTAGCCAGACAAAAAGAGTTCATAATGTAGGATTCCATATGCATGAAATTTTAGAAAACACAGATACATCCAGAGTGGTAGACGGCATAACGGCAGCTACCTGGGGATGGGGTAGCAAGGAGGGATGGAATGGAAAGATTTATAAGGGGGCACAAGGAACCCTTGGGGCTGATGGTTACGTTCATTATCTTAATTGTGGTTTTTTTTTTCTCATTGGTATATACATGTCAAATGTGTCAAACTGTATTCTTTAAATATGTGTAGTTTATTGCATGTCAATTATATTTCAACAAAGTTGTTAAGAATAAAATACAACTTATGTCAGAAAGTTGTGAGGATTAAATAAGTCAATATATATAAAATACACAAAATTGTATCAGGCCCCTGGTGAGCTCTCAGGCACCCATTACTGGGTGTCAGATTCTGTGCTAGGTGTTGAGAGTACAAGAAAAAACAAGGCAGATTAGGGTTTTGAACTCTCCTCATTAACCTCTCAAGCATCTCAAGGAGAGAAACAAATTATAAAACACTGCAACAGGAAAGAATCACAGAGAATGGGAAATGTAAGTCAATGAAGCCTTCTTGGAAGAAGAAATGTATCAGCTGAGGCCTGGAAGGTGAGTAGGAGTTGGCCGGGAAAGACTGAGTTGGAAGGAAAGCATGTACAAAGGCCATGAGGCAAGAGAAAGCATGGCATAGTTAGGAAGTACAAACTAACTGTTCCAATGGGTGGAGTGCAGAGGGCATGAGGTCTGGAGAGGAAGTGGCAAAGAAGCCGAAATTAAGAACAAGAAGGAAAAGGAAAAAGAGAAGGGGTAAGAGGAGGGTGAGAAGAATCAGTAGCATTTATTGTTTACTATGAGCTAGGCTCTATACTAAGCAGTTTACATTCATGAACTCATTTACACTCAACAAACCTATGAGATGGGTATTGTTACTATCCTCTCTTCACATATGAGGAAACTGATGTACACAGCGGTTAAGCCACTTTATCCAAGATCACACAGCTAGTAAGGACAGCAGGGGGATTCAAATCCAAGCCTGAATGATTCCAACTCTCAACCATACCCTAACACCCTAACAACACCCATGGAAAATCACAGTTTTTGCAAAATTTAAAGAGGTGTTAAAGACAGCCTGGTACCAAACTGAGTCTTTCTTCTTAACCTACTGAAAAGGATTAATAGAAAATTATTAAGGGAACGGCTTTTTCTGGGATGCCATCTGTGGGAAACATTGACAGGGCAAATACTACCATCCTCCCTTTAATGGATGAGGAAACTGAGCATCAGGGAAGTCAGGTAACTTGCCCAAAGTCACACAGTTGGTAAGCTTCAGAGTCTGACTCCGAATTCCAGGCAACACCCTATCCTGAAATTACTTTTCCCTGAAGGTACCATCTCACAGTTCCCTTTCTGCCCCACTTTTGATAGCTTGTGTCTGCAGAGCTCAGGACTTCCGTTTTCCCTTCTTTTGCCAGCCTAGTATCCAGCAAAGCTATCTGAGGAAGGTCATCATGACCACTGCGGGCAGAAAGGGACATCAGACTTCCACTTCTTGAAAGTGGGTGTCAGAATCCTATGACACAGCACTCTCCGTCAGCTCCTCTTTCTTATTGAATTAGTACTGCTTGACACAATCTCTCTTTTGCCATGTTAATGTGATAAGTGGCTAATTTGATTGGGTTCAATGAGATGTAAATGATTGGATTCAATAAAGAACCAGGGAGTGTTTCCCTCCACCCTGCTGACCTCATTTCTTACTGGACGTACAGTTTTCTGCCCAGAAGCTTGAAGAGAGGACATGGAAGCCTTTGTTTGCACCTTGTTATTAAGGAAAACTCCAGGCTCCCCTCTCCTCCAGCAACAAGGATCCTGCTGGGTAGAAGAACCTTGGTTCTGCAAAATGGAATCACCACATTACAGATCATTACCATACCTCATCTTCCTGCCTCCAAACACTCTTCCCATAAGGGACACCCCTCCCCAAGGGCAGCCTCAAGCATCCTTTGTCCAGGATGCACTATGTCACTCCCAAAGTAATATTACCCACTTTGCACTGGAGTATTGTGACCATAACATTCCCAGGGAGCAAGAATTGAGAGTAATTAATGAAGTTCCTGATGAGAGTGTGGCATCCGGACAGGGTTAGCAGATAAACTACAGAATGCTATTATATACATAATTTTTAGTATATACATAATTTTAGTATAAGTCTGTCCCAAATATTGCATGGAACACACTTACGTTAAAAATTACTCATTATTTATCTGAAATCCAAATTTAACTGAACATCCCATATTTTTCTTTTCTAAGTCTGGCAACCTTAGATCCAAAACAAATATGGGCAGATTAACCTTTAGCAAGAGACAGAACACCCCTTCTGTTTTAAGAGTAAAGAATGAAATAAATATTTATTTCATTCCACATATATGTGTGTGTGTGTGTGTGTGTGTGTACACACACACACACACACACACACACACACACACATATATAAAATGTGGTGTGACTTGTGCAAGTTACTTAACCTCTCTGGGCTTCATTTCCTTGTGTGTATTAAAAAAAAAAAAGGGAAATAGTAGTTCTTGCCTCCTAGAGTTTTGGCAACTTAATGCATGTAATGTCTTAAATGTGTGAATGTTTATAAATCGCTTGGAAGATTCCCTAGTACATAGTAGATATAAGAGACTGTGATGGTGATATTGATGACCGAGGGGAACAGAATAAAAAGAATGAAGAGGATGATAAATCTCAAGATGGGTATAACCATAACTTCCTATTAAAACAGGAAGATATGGGGCACCTGGGTGGCTCAGTGGGTTAAAGTCTCTGCCTTCGGCTCAGGTCGTGATCCCAGGGTCCTGGGATCGAGCCCCGCATCAGGCTCTCTGCTCAGCGGGGAGCCTGCTTCCCTTCCTCTCTCCTGCTTGCCTCTCTGCCTACTTGTGATCTCTGTCTGTCAAATAAATAAATAAAATCTTTACAAAATAAAAAATAAATAAAACTGGAAGATAATGCTCACCTGATGGTTTATATTTTCTCCATGAAACTTCCAGATATAAGAGCCATAGCCCTGTTGTTTTATTCATTGCTGACCCTCTAATGCCTATAAATATAAATGCCACACACTAGGTGACCAACATTTGGTGAAAGGAAGAAGGATGGAAGGAAAAAAGGAAAGAAAGGATGGTAGAGAGGTTTAAGGCAAGTTAAGAAAGTTCAGAAAGAAAGACAGTTGAATATGGTAATACAAGAGGAATTTAGGCTACATTCAGAATGGATCCCTTGAATTGCAGTGGTGCCAATCCAGAACACTATGGGACTCAGGCCAGGAGAACTAACCAGAACAGATGTAGGTACAGATAGCCAAAAAGATGGATAGGTCCAGGATGGGGGATTCACCAGTGCTACAAGAGAGGGAGAGTGGAGTGAGGCCACTGAAGACAAGGCTTAGAAGGTAGCTCAAATGATGGACTATGGTTCCTAGACTTGACAAGGAAGGAAGTGAAGACAAGTGGGGGCTGAAAGAAATAAAGAAGACTGAAGACACAATAACCATCTCTGCACGTTCCAGGGTGGTAACTGAATGAACAGTTTGAAGGACAGGAGGGTATCACCTGAGTGAGAAGTGTTTACATTTAGGATTTCAGTGATGGGGCACTTCTGGGTGACCATGAGGTTCAGGTCTTGGCCAGAGAGATCTGAGTCAACCCTCTTATTTAAAAAAGTAATAGCTCAGGGGTGCCTAGATGCAGTGAGTGAAGCATCTGACTCTTGGTTTTGGCTCAGTATGATCTCAGGGTTGTGGGATTGAGCCCCGCATGAGGCTCTGCACTCAGCATGGAGTGTGCTTGAGTTTCCCTTTCCCTCTCCTTCTGCCCCTCCTCCCCATACTCATGCACACACACATACTCTCTCTTTCACTCTTTCTCTAAAACAAATAAATATATCTTTTAAAAAATGAAATGAAATGAAATGTAACAGCTCAATCTTATTTTAGAACACTTGCTTGTGTCAAGCTCTGTGACAATCATGCTCTTTACATCCACTATCTCTTCCATCATTATCTCATTTGATCCCCACAACACTCCAGGAAGTCATCTATCCCTGTTTTAACAAAGGAAAAAACTGAAGCTCTGAGGGTTAACAACTGCCCAAGGTCACAGGACTATTTAGGGATAGAACCAGGATTCACACCAATCTGAGCTGGACCCATGGTCTTAGCTTCTTCACTTTACCACCTTGGTGAGAGCCAGAAGGGGTGATGACTCACTCAGAGTGAGGGAGTCAGAACATAAACCATTTTTTTTCTGACATTCAAGGAAAGTGAATTTGGTAAAGTACTCTGGCACATGGTTGGAATCCACTCTCTGGGGTGGTAGCCAGCCTCCAAGATGGCCTTCAATGAGTCCCACCTCCTCATCTTCACACCCTCTCATATTGTACCAATCTTGGTCTGCATGACCAATAGAATGTGGTAGAAGTAATGGTAGGATTATGTGATTATGTGATAAAAGGTACTATGGCTTTTGTCTGGCTTTGCTCTTTCTCTTAGATCATTCACTCTGGGGGAGTCCAAGTGCCATAGTACGAGAACACTCAGGCACCCTCTGGAGAAGACAATATGGCAAAACCTGACAATATGGCAAAAATCTCTAGTCAACAGCCAGCCAGAAACTGAACAACCAGGTGAGTGAATATGAAAGCAACTCAAACTGCATAACTTGGACACATTACTTAAATTCTCCAAGGCTCATTTTCCTCTTCTTCGAAATGGGTTTAACATTAGCACCAACCTCAGAGAGTTGTACAGATGAAATAGGATAATGACTAGCACAATCATATAAGAGCCTAACACACACGTACTTAATAAATACTGGCTATTGTGGTATTAATGTTATTGTTAGAATTAGTAGTATTAAGTCTAAGTAAGAACTGCAAAAAAACTACAAGGATCTTTATTACCTAGAGCATCTGTCCAGAAACTAAACAGAGGTTTGAAATATGGTAAATAAATTTGCCAGTGCAATGGCCTGCAAAGGACACAGATAAGCACTGATCGTGTAAGGCATGGAAAATCATCCCAAATGGTGCTTCTGGGTATCCCCACCTCAAACACCCAAATGTGTATCCCTGGCATCAGGCCCAGATGCTGGCAGGTGGTTGACTTCCAGGTGCTGCACATTTCATCTGAGCTGGACTCCTCAGACCATAGAAGAAGTGAGTCAATGGCTTCGTTCACAGTTAGTGAAGCAGAGGTTAGATTAGGGAAGGAACTGAACTCAGAGGCAAAGCCTTATCGGGAACGACCTCAACTGTTCCATCTCTCCCTGGCTACTGGAAATCCCTGGTTGCTCCAGAGCTGCCACCACTTCAGGGGAGGGCAGGCAGGGAATGGTGAGTCTGAGATGAGATGAAATCAATCCTATATTTATAGGAATACTAGATAGAGAAGCTTATTTCCAAACCTTAGTGGAAAGAACTCAGACTCCAGGGTCAATTCAGCCCCAGTTCAGCCACATACTAGCTGTATGTCCTTGGGCAAGTAATTTTACATATTTGGGCCTCAATTTCTTCACTGTAAAATAGTGCACAGTGATGCCTACTTGATAGGGTTCCGTGAGGTTAAAGTGAGATAACACATGTAAAGCAAGGGACCTAGCACACAGTAGGCCTTTAATAAATGGTAGCTAGACATTTATCAGGGTTTGCTCCACAGGGATAATAAAACTGCCTTCAGGTCATTTCTGTGAAATCACTAAACAAAGTGATAGGAATATGAGGCATGCTCTGCACATAGTAGGTTACCAACAAGATGAATTCCATTCTTTCTAGTAGTTCCTAAAATCTCTCCTCCCCAAGAGAGTCTTCCCCGACTAATCAGAGAAGGAATCGTAAATACCTCTAGAACTTCTTGACCAAATTTAAAGTCTCCTTGATTTGATTACTGAGGCAGAGACTGGCTAGTTGGTCACCAAACATGTTTCCTCTTCTTTGGCACATGATCAAACCACATTTCCCAGTCCCTGTTGCAGTTATGTGTGGCCATGTGACTGAATTCCAGGCAAAGGATGCAGACAAAAGTGATGTAAGCTGCTTCCATGCCTTGCCCTTGAAGACCTCCCTTACCGCTCCTTCATGTTCTGTCCTTCATCCTCTGGTTGGATGCAGAAGATTCCAAGGCCTCAGAGGAGGGAGCAGAGCTACAAGACGGAAAGCAGTTGGGTCCTGGCATCATCTTGTGAACAACCACCCAGTGACCAGGAACAACCATGTTGAGCCAATACATGAGCGAGAAATAAACTTTATAGAATTGCGCTGCTAGATTCAGGGGTTGGCTTGTTTCAGCAGCTGGCATTACAATCAGCATCTGGAGAATCCCACTCCAAATCCCCACTACAAAGAGGACCAAATGGATAAAATAAATTTGGTTCTTCCAGAGAGATGAGATTCCACCTGCAATTATGAGTGTTTTTTACTTCAAAACTGTCATAAAAGAACTGTTCATGGGGAATAAATCTAGGAGGTACTACCCATAACAATATCCATCATTTCTCAGTTTGCTGTGTGCCAGGCACTGTTTCAAGTACTACGCATACTTGATCTCATATATTCCTCACAATAATCATTGGCAATAAATATTATTAAGCCTATTTTACCATGAAGGAACTGAAGATGAATGAAATCATAGGTCACATTTTCTCATTTTACAGCAGAGAACTGGCTATTATAGCATGAGACACTGAGGGTTCCGTTATATCAGGAGACATGGGAAGAACAGGTCTGCCCTGGGTTGCTCTGGGAGCTAATAGGGAGCAGGAAAGTTCCTAGGGGAAGTGTAGGGAGATGAGAATGCTGTCATTTCCAGATGGTAATGAAAGACCAATGTCCAGACATTGAAACATTTACCCAAGTCAGCCCTGCCCAGTGTGACATACTTGATATAGATATTTCATTTGTCTATTACTGGTATCCACCAGAGGCGTATTCACGTTTGTGGGTTTGGAAGCTTTCCCCTCACCTTTTCAGGCTAACCATTAAATGGTTCTCTTTTGAACTCTCAGGGCATTTCATTTGTCTCTCTCACTGCGTGGAGTCAGGCAAATTACTTAACCTCTCTGAGCATTAATGCTCCTACCCACAATACAGGGACAACAGTTCCAACTTCCTTGGGTGGTTGTGAAGATCAAACATAATACATATGAAGTATCTGGCATATACTAAGTGCCAGATCAACATACACATTTTCTGTCTGTCTGCCTATCCTCTAGAGATAACAGTAACTCCTCTGGTGTCAGGACAACTGACTAAAATAGCATATTTCCAGTCACCAGAGCACCATATACAAAGAAACATTCAACGAATCTTAGTAGGTGTTACTGCAAGCTACCCATGGTCAGTATTGAACTGGGATGAAGAAGTCCTTGGTTCAAGTACTGGGTCTTCTTTGGATAGGCAACTTCGGCCAGGGCAATTCATCTTTCTATGCCTCAGTCTTTATGTCAACAACATGAAGATAATGATACTCACCAAGGGGAACTTTTTTTTTAAAGAACTGAATTGTATATAAGATATTCTGTAGATGGTAACAAACTTCTAAAATGTATGTAATTAGAGTTATTTGGGGATGTGTCCTTTATAGTCTTGTTAACAGGAAACAGATTTTGCTCCTCTAGCGTCTCAGCACCCAACATAATGACTGGCACATAGTAGGTGGTTAATAAATGCTAAGCAACTGAGTGAATGAACAAATGTGTGAATGAATGATTTGGATATCTGGGACTGTTTTAAGCTTCCAAAACCCAAGGGTTTTTGTGTTTTTTGTTTTTTGTCTCTGATGTAAATTTCTTTTGGAATAATTATCTACAAAGCCCACTACCCAAGGCCTCAAGCCTGATTTTCAATAATAATGATGAGGACTTTCCAAACACTTTCCGATAAGCATAACAATGACAATAATTGAATGTTTTACTTTCAAGATGCCTTTACATCTATCATTGCATTTTATTCTGTCAGTATGCCTATAAAAGCAAGAGTTATTATTTTCATTTTGCAAATGGAAAAAAATTGAGACAGAGAGAGGAAATGCAATTTTCCTAACTCAGAGAGCCAATGGCCTCTCTGGAACTTCTAGGAGAAACTTGATTTAAGTTATTCTTTCCCCTCCTCAGAAATCTGAGTCTTGATTTGAAGATTTGGAAAAATGCCTTCATTGCTGGAGTCTTGCAGAGTTCATTCCAGGTTGGCTATTTGCTCATCTGGCTAAATGGCATCATCTACACAATTGGCCAATCTAGAAATTTGGAAATTATCCCAGGTTCCTCTCTCATGCCCCTTCACTCCATACTCCATACCCGATACACTGGCCCACTCAGGTACATGCAAACACAAAATTGTTTTGTCCATTTTCCATCTAAAACATATCTACATTATCCATCTTTGCTACTTCCACAGTAGATGGGGCCACCATCACTTCTCAACTGGATGACTTCAAAACCCCTAAATGACCACTCTGACCACTCTGGCCCCTCTGACCATTCCCCACAGCCTGAGTGATCTCTTAAACATACAGATTCTATTCCATAGCTTTAAGAGAGAATCCAAACTCTTCACCATGACCCACCCAGTCCTTCAGGATCTGTTCTCTGCTCTCCTTTCTGACTCCCACTCTGGCCACCATCCCCTCATACTCACATTCCCACCAGAGGGAAGTCCTTGAAATTCCTAGAGTGCTCCCTGCTTTCTCTGGTCTCTGGCCCTTCAACATATTGTTCCCTCCATCTTCTGGGAAGATCTGCCTCCCTTTCTTATTCTCTGTTCTCTAGGGCTTGACCTAAACATCCCCCTCAAGGAACCCTCCCTTGTTCTTGCAATCCCCTGTGCTTCCCTTATCATTTAATATACTTTGTTATGTGTGTGGTTCCATTACTAGCTGTGAAAGCTAAGTAAAATTGTATTGAGCCATAATTTTCCAATGAATTCCAATCCTGTCCAAAGTCCTCCCAAAAACTGTAAATTGCAGAGAACAGAGTAACTTCACAGTCTCCTCTGGCTGACCACATTATGCCTAATGGGAAACTCTAGCTTTCACATTAAAAACCATTCTCATCAATACAGGGGGGACTGCTTGACTTTCCTATAATGTTTGGAGGTTCCCAGAAAGGTATCTCAAGATACTTTACAGAAACACATATCCTTCTCCCATTTTGCTGGAACATTCCATTTAGATGCTCCTACCATTTCCCTTCTTTATCTCCTAAAAAACAGCTTAGCAAATCCTTGGGGTTTCACTCCCTAAACCAATATAGTAGCCACTAAACATATGCGGCTACTCAGCACTTGAAATATGGCTACAAATGGAAACCCATCATTAGCATAAAAATGAATTTTGAAAACTTAGTACAAAAATAGAATAATGAATATCTCACTAATAATTCTAATATTCTAATATATTAAATTAAATAATTTCACTTGTTTCTTTTTAACTTTTAATGTGGCTACTAGAAAATTTTAAATTTAATATGTAGCCCAACATTGTAATACTACTGAAGAACATTTGTCTAAACCACTGAGCTCACTGATGGTAGTGGTTTCCTTAAGAGAAATCCCATGCCAGGTTTTAAGATGATGTTTAATATCTGTCTCTTCTTCATACACCATAAGGTGAAGACACACCATTGTTCAGAAGTTCATCTTCTCTTAGTCCGTTTCCCCAGTGATAAAATGAGGAGAGTTCTTCATTTGAAAAATGGTTCTTGAATGCCACAATGCAAATGGCATTAGGGATATAGAGGTGATCTACCCTCAGGGCTAGATCAAGAGGAACTTTATGATTTCTCAAATGCCCACATCACTTCAAATTTCCAATTTTCAGTTACACATTCTAGAACTCCTCCACTTGGGGTCCAAACATGAGGAAGTCAGGGTCTTGGAACTTGAAAGATATTTCTCCATAGAAACCTCATTATAAAAGTGTAGTGTAAGGTCCCATACTACCTGCACATATATTTTTAATTGATAATTACAGTAATGCTTATTCTTTACAAAACACTATGCAGTGTCTTACTGAATTTTCATATCAACCATGAGAGTTAGACATTAATATATTGCCTTTTCAGATTAAAGACCTGAGGTTCAGAGAAGCTTAGTAGTTGCCTAAGTGCACAGAACCGGAAAATGGTAAAACTGGTATTCAACAAAGCTTTTTGTTGGTGTGGAGGAAAGGGGGCTGAAAACCATGGCATGTTTCACTAAGCAAAGGTAGAACTAGAGACAAAAGCTCTTCCTCCTTTCTCTCTACCACAGCATCTATTAGATTTTCTTGCTGGCTCTCTTGGAATTTGATCCAGAGCATGAAAGCTGAAAGGACCTTGAAACAAACAGAACTTTTCTCAGTTATAAATTGTAACTTAGGGACGCCTGGGTGGCTCAGTTGGTTAAGCAGCTGCCTTCGGCTCGGGTCATGATCCCAGCATCCTGGGATCAAGTCCCACATCGGGCTCCTTGCTCAGCAGGGAGCCTGCTTCTCCCTCTGCCTCTGCCTGCCTCTCTGTCTGCCTGTGCTCGCTCTCTCTCTCTAACAAATAAATAAAAAAATAAAATAAAAATAAATAAATAAATTGTAACTTACAAGGGACACAAAACCCAATATACACAGTTTAAGTCAAACAAAGACAAGGATGGAGTCAGAATTATTGGCTCAGCAATTTCAGAGATATTTGGCTTCAGGCACAGCTTTCAGGGACTCAACCCAAACCATCAGGACCTGGTATCTCTCTACCTTTTTGCATCCTGTTCTCCCAAATTCTCTCCAGGCTTTTTACCCTCTTGTGCTCTAGGCTCCTACCACCTCTATCCTTCATAGCACCAAGACTCTATTCCTTGAAGGTGCCACAATAAGTTCTATAATTTTTCTCTGGTTGGTTTTAAATGGGTCACATGCCCATCTATAAACCAATCACTGTGACCAGTGGGATGTAGTGCTTTGATTGGCCAAAGCTAGGTCACATGCTCACTCTTGGACTTGGGGAATATGGTCCATCCCACCCAAACCACAAACCTGACATGAGTGGAGAGTCCTAAAGGAAATTTGCTGTTACCAGAGGAGGCAGAGAAATGGGTGATGGACAGGCAAAACCCACAAATATTAACTATAGTCTTTATGGCTAATGGTATGCAGGTAAAACCGGCTCCCAAGAAAACAAACAAACCCTGGTTTGTAACATTGAAAGATGTCAGTGATGTAAATAATCTCAGCATGGCTAATTTCAAGCTATCAACGTTAAATAATTGCTTCCAAAATTCCTGAATATTTTCGAGTCTGTTCGCATTAGCCAGTGGGAGCTGGCTACAGCACACTACTGCATCCTCCAAAGACAGAAAAAGAGAAGAACCCCTGCAGAGAGGAGGTATTTATAAGGGATTTTTTTATCCCTTTTATGTTTTGGATTTTATTAAGTAAAAATCTAAGGCTCTTATAATCTCATATGATATCCTTCTTCTAATCCCCAGAACTAAGGGAAAACACAAGAAACAGCACCAGTGACTTCAGGGTAGCCAGCTCCAGTTCTTAGGTACTGTAGAAAGTTCCATCACTCATTTACCCAGAATCTCTAGCAAAAGCACATATGGCCCAAACTAAAGCTCTTCTATCTACCTTAGGATTTGTGTTTAATGTTATTATCAAAACACTGATTCAAAGAAAATTCTGCCTTCTGTGAACATCTGTTGCCACTGATTAGAAACCACTTAGAACCAAGCCATTTTCCATTTGCCCAATATTAACTGCAAACAAACACCATGGCCAAGTTCTTCTAAATAACTTGTAATAAACTGGTATGTTGCCTTAAAAGTACGTGCAGATGAGGACTCACCATAGCAACTAGAAGCACCAGAAGCACATGAAGGTAGCTGTGATAGTCTGGGTTCTCACAGAAACAGGAGGTACAGATACAGATAGATATATGGAAACAAATATAGATATTTACTATAAGGAATTGACCAATATGATAACACAGACTGCAAAGTTCAAGATCTGCAGTTGGTGAGCCAGAGATCCAGAAGAGTGAATGGTGTAAGTTCCAGTCCAAGTATGAGTGCTGATGATAGAGTTCCAGTCTGAGTCTGAGTCTGAGTTCAGAGGCAGAGGATGACCAATGTCCCAGCACAAAGACAGCCAGGTAGTGAGAAAAGTTTCTTTCTTATTCAGCTTTTGATTATATTCAGGCCTTCAACAGATTGGATGAGGCCCACCCACATCAGGGAGGCCAATCTGCTTTACTCAGTCTATGGATTCAAATGTTAATCTCAGCCAGGAACACCCTCACAGACATACTCAGACATGTTTAACCAAATATCTGGGTACCTCAGGCCCAGTCAAGTTGACACATAAAATAAGCCATCATAGTAGCCATCTCCACTATATTCCAAGTGTCTGGCAATAGTCTAATAGTCTGAGGCCTTATATTACACATTTTCAATGGACTTTCCATAGGAAAATACCCTACAAGTTCAAAACTCCTGACTTCATATTTGGATACAAAGTGAGTGAAGGAAATCCTAGACTGAGCCACTGAATATCAGAAATTGAGGTGAGATAGATGTTTCTCAAGAAAAAAGGGATCATAAAACTCCTGTTGGTCTAGCCCTAAGGGCTAGATAGGCATAATAAAATGATTAAGAACTCAGCTCTTGGCTTCAGAAAGACCTGGGTATACATCCCATCACTGTCACTTTCTAGCTAACTGATCCTAAGGATAGTTTTTAACTTCTCTGAGCTTAAGTTTCAATCTCTGCACTCAGAATAATAGTGCCTGCTTCCCAGAGAAGAACGGTTCATGAAGAGACAAAGAGTTTTAGCAAGAGTCTAGGGTTCCCAACTGATAGGCTCCCAAATAATTACAAATACTTTTTTAATATATTTTAAATTTCAATCTCACTCCCTAATTCAAAATGCCCCCATGCACATCAGGTGCTAAGTCATGGAAGAGAGAAGGGTGAGAAATGCATGAGCTATGTTCAAGGGGTCTAGAAAAGGGGTTGTTTCCCAGACGGTTTGCCTTGAAGAATGCAAGGCTTCAACACAGGTGAGTTATGAACTTCCTTTGTTCGTGAAATACTTCTTTCCATCAGTGTTTAGTACAGTCTACTATACCAGGTGCTATATGGCTCACAATAAAACAACACACACACACACACACACACACACACACACAGAAGATCTGGAAGATCAGGAAATATCAGGACCAGTGTGTGGACAGGAAGAGCAGGGAGCCCTGCATTCAAAGCCCAGCTCACTTTCTGGCTGTGTGACCTTGGCAGGTTATCTAGCTTTTTCAGGTAAATGAAAGTCATCCCGATCTGACAGCATCATTTTGAGAATTTAGTGAGCTAATGACTGCAGAATATCTGGTACCTAGTTAAGAACAGCGTTAGACCCTTCTCCTGCCCAAAGGCAGGAGCTGATTTCCTGGGAGAGAAAAGAAGATACACAAGGAAGCCAAAGCTACCATTTGTTTTATGGTTTCAATGGACTGGGGATTCACATGTTGATTGGTCAAAGTTCTTCACACTGTCATGGAAAGGAAGGTAGGAAGAAAGGCAATTTTCCCTGACCTCACTAATGCTGGAATAAAAGCACAAGTAAATTGGGGAAAACCAGAGGGGGAGGTGAACCCTGAGAGACTATGGACTCTGAGAAACAAACTGAGGGTTTTGGAGAGGATGGGTGAGCCTGGCGATGGGCATTAAAGAGGGCATGTATTGCACGGAGCACTGGGTGTGGTGCATAAACAATGAATCTTGGAACACTGAAAAAATAAAATAAAAAAAAATTTTTAAAGGGGGGCCTTGTTGGAAAAGTCAGCCCCATCAGGGAATCAAGCTGAAGTTACCTTGGAGAGGGTGGAGGAAGAGAGAATGGAGCAGCAGCAGCAGAGACAGAGGCATCCCAAGGTGAGCCAGTCCTATGAGGAAAAGAGCCCTGGACCCTGTTGTCATCCAGTCCCAAGAAGTCAAGACCCCACTTAGCAAAAACACGACTTGTGGGATCCATTTATTTGGGCAAGCCTGGGCAGGGAGAGGGAGCCCTGGAAAGAACAGGAGCAGCCCCCAGAGGGTGGAGGACCAAAGATCAGCTGGGGTACTCACAAAAGTAACTACAAAAACTGAGTGAGGGTCAAGAATGAACTCTTCCTCAGTTTTCTTTAAACTGTTAGGTCCTTATAAGATCCCAGAAAGAAGTAGTATGGAACACCATCAACTAAGCAGATGAACCTCAGAAATCAATTTAATTTGTTTCAGTGAAAAATATGGTACATTTCTTGAATCTGAATGTCATTCACAGGATTATAAGAGCTTGTCAGGGACTTTCATATTCTGTCTAACAAACATTAATCAAGCACCGAATCCTGCAAGCCATCCTATGAGGTAGTTTTCATTAATTCCACTTGACAGAGGATGAAACTGAGGCAACAAGGCTGGCAACAAACTTGTTTTGAGGCCAAAGTTAGTGAGGATTGATGAAAGAATATTCATCACACCAACTATAATATCCAGAAAGGAGTAAGTGTTTAACACATATCTGTTGAATTGATGACTAAATGAACACAGCAGGTAACTTCTCAATAAAAGCCAAATGAAAGAGCAAAACTGGGTAACAATAATAGCTGACATCTGTCAAAACCATTTTAGAATTTTCCAACTCACCTAAACTCCATACAACCCTAAGAAAATGTTTTATCCCCATTTTACAGATGAACACACTGAAGTCAGAAAGGTTCAAACATTTGCTCCCAGTCACATACCTGGGAAACAGCAGGGCCAACATTTAAACTCAAGATGCCTGGCTCCACAGGCCAGGTTTTTAAGTACTATATTATCTGGTGTGTGGCCTGATGCAGAATGAAAAAGTAATCCTGGGAACTGGTACAACAGGGTCTCACTTTTCTCTAAGATTGGGAAACTGGTAACACAGAGCTGAGAGAGAAAATTAACCTCAAATCCTAGCTCCACTGCTTTCTAACTTTGTGATTGCAGGTAAGTGACACAGCCCTTCTGAGATATAGGAAGATGGAGATGACAAGAAATTGTAGAGGGGGGAGAATGAAATAACAGGCATTCAGCCCCTACCACAATGCTCAGGGCTGATAAAATGGCAATTAATGGTAATAAACATAATGATAACAACAATGACTAGAATGGCAGCTATAATAATGATCCTGATGATACCAATGATGAAGGAGAAGAAGGAGGCAGCTCCTGGGGGATTTCTAAAATGGGTTCTGAAAATAAGAGAGGATGGGATGCCGAGGTGGTGAGCCACCTTTTGGCTAAGGTCATGATCTCAGGGTTGTGAGATCAAGCCACACATCTGTCTCTCTCTCTCCCTCTACTGCTCCCCTACTCTTGCTCTCCGTTTAAGAAAAGAAGAAGAAAACAGGGAGAACACTGAAGTCAGAGCAGAAAATATTCCCCAAAGGGAAGTAAAAATAAAATAAGATGAAAACTGAGAGGGGGGCAAACCTAAGAAATGCTGAACTCTAGGA
Organism: Taxidea taxus jeffersonii; assembly: GCA_003697995.1. NCBI lineage: Eukaryota > Metazoa > Chordata > Mammalia > Carnivora > Mustelidae > Taxidea > Taxidea taxus. Next base: position 834 of record ML105105.1, on the reverse strand, counting down.
AACAAACTGAGCGTTGCTGGAAGGGAGGTAGGTGGGAAGAAGGGATAATTGGTTGATGGGCATTAAGGAGGGCACTTGATGTAGTACAGTAGGTGTTACATGCAGTTAATGGATCTCTAATCCTACCTTTGAAATTAATAAAAAAGAAAAGAAAATATTTCCCAAATTGGGCAGGGGAGGACTGGGGGGACCAGCACTTCAAGAGGCATAGATGTAATGCCTCGAAGCCCACTCTTTCCCAGGCCATGTAGTAGACACCAAATAGGAGAGGCAAGCCCCCAGAGAGGTATACAGAAGAGGCAGCACTTGCCAACACAAAGCCCAGCAGCGCGAACTCCTACAGCCACTTTCCAGCAAGTCTAAGGCTACGATGCAGGTAACTTCACTTGGGGACGTCAGAGGGCATGAGCCCTCAAATCACCACAAGATAGAATTTTCAGCCACATCTTCAAAATACGTCCATTTTGGCAGAGATGCTATTTGCAGGAACCAATCAGAAGCTGCATCTTAAATGCAATTCCCCTAACCAGAGTAACTTCCTCCCGGTGCCCTGAGTGCCTCAGCACACCAGACAGGAACCACTTGTGTGTGAAAGGCTGGGTTTGCCTGCCAGTTGAGTGGAAACCCAAATTCGGAGAACAATTTGCTACTCATAAGGGGCCATCACTCAGAAATGCACTGAATGGGCTCTAAGACCATCACTCATGGCTTCTGTGTTGCTCTACCTGTACTGGATGACCTTGAGGCATGAGACCTTCAAGATTCAGAGTCTAATAACAATTCCTGCTACATCACAGAGAACCCATCCAGTGCGGCTCAAGGCCAGAGAAGCCT
>ML105104.1:151459-180661 GCA_003697995.1 Taxidea taxus jeffersonii | reverse complement strand
ATATATATATATATATATATATATATATATATATATGAATGGTGAATAGAACAGAACCACCCCCTTGATTTTGGGTGTACTCTGGTCTCTTAGAAGAAATTACCTCCCAAAATTTTAAAGAAATAAAAGCTTATATATATATACAAAAATAAGGGTAAACATGATGAAGGGATGGAATATAATTGTAAAGATGAAAATTAAAAAGGATTCTAAAAAAGGAATCGATAAGTTGGTTGGCAAAAGAAAAAAAAGAGGAGAGGGGGGCGCCTGGGTGGCTCAGTTGGTTAAGCAGCTGCCTTCAGCTCAGGTCATGATCCCGGAGTCCCGGGATCAAGTCCCGCATCAGGCTCCCAGCTCCATGGGGAGTCTGCTTCTCCCTCTGACCTTCTCCCCTCTCATGCTCTCTCTCACTTTCTCTCTCTGAAATAAATAAATAAAAAATCTTAAAAGAAAAAAAAAGAGGAGAGAATGTGACTAGGCTGGAGCTAGAGTTAGGGTATATTTTGATCTATTAGGAGAAATTATAGCCCAAAATTTTAAAGAGAAAAACTATATGTATGCAAAAAATAAGGTTAAATTCAGTGAAGGAATAAAATATGGCTATAATAATGAAAATTTAAAAATATTTTTAAAAAGCTATTGATAAGATAAAATAGTTAAAAATGTTAAGAGAAGAAAGAGGAAAAGTTAAAAAATAGAATAAGAATAAAATAAAATTAAAAAAATTAAAAAAAATTTAACTTTGTAAGACTAAAGGATCATGGGAAAAAAGCCATGAAATCTATGTGTTATTTTCCCCTAGCTCTGGAGTTCCATGGTTCTTGTTGATTGATCAACTTGGTCTTGGCTGGATGTTCTTGCTAATCTTCTGGGGGAAGGGCCTGTTGTAGTGATTCTCAAATGTCTTTGCTGGAGGTGGAATTACACTACCCTTGCCAGGGGCCAGGCTAAGTAGTCTGCTCAGGTTCACTCTCCGTAGCTTTTGTTCCTTGAACGCTTTCTGTACAGCTTTGGAGGATTGGAATAAAAATGGCATCCTCCCAATCTCCAGCCTGGAGGAGCTGAGAGCTCAGGGCCCCACTCCTCAGTGCTCCCTAAGAAAAGCAGTCAATTGCTCCTGTCTTCCTGGTCTCTGGCCGCACTCCGTGCTCACCTGGCCTGTGACCAAGTGTTTCCATCTCTGATGCACTGCCCCGTTTAGAGTCTCCAAACCCAGCAGATTCCTGCCATGCACTCCTGTGCCAGCCCTCCCAGAGGAGGAAGATGAGTTTCCCTGGATCTGCCACTTGTTGGGTCCCTGCCCAAAGAGCAGTGGCCTGAGTGTGCCTTGGATCCAGTTTAAGATAATGTGACCCGAGAGCCCACTGCTCAGCTCCATCTCTATAGTTGGCTTCCCTGCTCTGATACCTGGGAGCTCTGCCACACTCAGACACCCTCTGTCTTTCTGTGACCTCATGGGTCCTCAGACCACACTGTCCCCATGAGGGCTCCACCCCCACTTAACATCTGGAGTGATGTCCCTCAGTGGTGCAGACTTCTTAAAGTTCTGATTTTGTGCTCTGCTGCTCTACTGCTTGCTGGGAACCAGCCCCCCGCCCCCACCATGGTCTATCTTTCCATGTTTTGGATTCACTTTTCCACACATCCTACCTTCCTGAAAGTGGCTGATTTTCTGTTCCTAGAATTGCTGCTCTTCTTCTCTTCTGTCTCCTGTTGAGTTTGTAGGTGTTCAGAATGTTTTGGTAACTACCTAGCTGAACTCCTGGGACCTAATGCTATTTCAGTTTCCTACTCCTCTGCCATCTTGCTTCCCCTCCACTCATTACTTTTATGGCAAGTTTCTAATTCCATTGTTCTTCCTACATTTTTTTTTAGGCATTCTACTACTGTAGGAACCTTCCCTTCACCTCTATGTATTTCCTTATTTAATTTGATTTATTTCTAACACTGTGGATTCATTTTTAAAAATTTTATGGATTATAATTCAATATTAATCTTATTTATTTTGATGTGTGAATTGTACTAGATTTCATTAATAGGAAACTTTTCAAGCCAATTCCTGTGTTCTTTAGACATGTCCTTATCATTGTTATAGCCCTTTCTTACTTTCTGTTGCAAAAAGATATTCTAGACCTTATACTTTCCCTGATCTAATCCTAGAATCAACCATTTCTTCGAGGAGCTCTCGTTCCTTTTAATAGAGTATGGTGTTTAGCAGCCAGGATTGGGGGAAACAGTGTGCTTATTGCTACTGGGTGTTATTGCTCCTAGACCCTCTCAGCTGTGAGAAATAGGGAATATATGTATGCATGTATGTGTTGTGTGTGTGTATATATATATATACACACACACACACATATATATATATATATATATATATATATATACACACACACAGGTACATATATGTATACATACATTGTGGTACACAGAGTAATGGTTCCCCAAAGTTGTCTACATCCTAACCCTGGAACCTATGAATATATTACTTTTCATTCAGAAGAAACCTTACAGATGAGATTCAAGATTTTGAGATAGTAGAATTACTCTGGATTATCTCAGTGGGTCTAGTGTAATCACCAGGTCTTTGTAAGAGGGATGTAAGAAGTCAGGGAGAAGAAAAGACCTTGTGCTGGCCCCTTTGAAGATGGATGAAGAAGACTGTTGTCCAAGGAGTACAGGTGGCCTTTGGAACCTGGAAAAAGTAAGGAAACAGATTCTCCCCTGAGGTGTCTAGAAGGTGCTGCCAACACCTTGATTTTGGATTTCTGACCTACAGAACTTTAAGATAATAGATTTATGTTGTTTTAAATACTAATTTGTGACAAGTTGTTACAGAAGCAATAGAAAACTAATACAGAACTAGGAAAGATAAATATGTGTCTATATATGTATATGTCTATAAGTACATATATTTATGCATACATATGTTGATATGTATTTCTTTGTCTATTTAGTGAAAATTGAATTCATATGAATACAACAAGTTCCATTCCAACACACAGGAGTCATTCTGGATTCCTCCTTTCCACTTTCGTATCTCTCTTCTCTCGTAGCGAATAACCTGACCTCATTATCTACCATATATTTAGTTTCTTGCTCATTAATTGAATTAAGATAACATGGTTTCAGAATTTCTAGTTCATGCTACTGTGAAAAATAAACCTACTATGTAGACTTCAAAATTTGCTTCTTTACATAGACAAAATACTATGTTCAAAATTTGCTTGGGTCACTTCTTTTTGTCAATGTGGTTTTGTTACTCATTTGAGATAAGGTTAGAGTAATTTGTTTCTGTTTATATTACATTTTTATTTTCCCATCCACATGAAACATTAATATAGTTTTGAAAGTCAGGACTCTTAAAAAAAGGTATACTCAGCGCAATAGTTATTTTATGTGTCAACTTGATTAGCTCATGGGATGACCAGATATTGGGCTAAAAGTTGTTTCCAACTGTCTGGGAGGATGTTTCCAAATGAACTCACCATTTGAATTGGTGGACTCAGTAAAGTACTTTGCTCTCCCTGATGTGAGTAGACATCTTCCAACCTGTTGAGGGCTTGAATAGAGTAAAAATGTAGAGAAAAGAAGATTTCAGCCTTTCCTGCCTAACTGCTTGAGCGGGGCACTGATCTCCTGGCCCAGCGCTCCTTATTCCCAGGCCTTCAGACCCAGACTGGCATCTCCACCATCATCTATCCTGTTAACATCTGGCATTAGTAGGGTTTCTTACCATTGATGAACTGATATTGATACATTATTATTAACTAAAGTCCATAATTTATATTAAGTTTCACTCTGTTTTGTACATTTTATGCATTTTGACAAGTGTATAATGAAATTTATCCACCATTACAGTGTTACACTGAATAGTTTCACTGCCTCAAAAAACCCCTGTGCTCCATCTATTTTTATCTCCTCCCTAGAGTATGTGACTCTTGATCTTATGGTGGTAAGTTCTTGCCCCATGTTGGGTATAGAGATTACTTAAAAATCAAATGTTTTAAAGATTTTCTTTTAAAGATTTTACTTATTTGTTTGAGAGTGAGAGAGTATAATCAGGGGGAGCAGCAGAGGGAGAGGGAGAAGCAGGCTCTCCACTGAGCAGGGACCCTGACTCAGAGCTCGATCCCAGGACCCTAGGATCATGAGCCGAAGGCAGATGATTAACTGACTGAGGCACCCAGGCACCACGGCACCCCCAAAATAAAATCTTTAAAAAAATAGCTTACTCTAGTGACTGAGCCAGCCAGGAGTCCCAGTTATGGCTTTAACTGGGGAAAGGAATCAGCTATCTCTACAGAAATGAGATTGCCTACCCTGTGGAGACTGAGAAACTGAGGGCCTCTGGCAATATTGTAATAATGTTTGGGCCTAGAGTGTTGCTACTTTTGGTAGCACAGAAATTGGTCCATAATTTGTGACCTTCAGAGTTGACTATTTTAGGAACACACTGTAATCTGTGCAAACTGACCTGCCTTCTATGCTTGATGTGCTTAGGGTTTTCTCCTTTTTAAACTTTGAGATTTTTCCTTAACCCTTTGTAGTCTTTTCAGAATAAGGCTTGTCTCAGCTATAATCAGGAGAAGCAAAAGAGGAATTTTTGGCAAGCAGTTGACCAGACTATGAAGGGAAGGGGCAAGTCCCTGCAGCATTGTAATTGTGGCAGTGGGAAGCAGAGTGAGAGATCCTCATGGGAAAAGGGGGACCCAGGGTAGAGAGTCAGAACTCTTGGTCAAATTTTTTCTTTCTTTCTTTTTTTTTTTTTTTTTTGGTTATTGGTGTTTGGTGAATCTCATTTCCAGGGCTAAAGACATGGAAATTTTGTGTTTTATTAAGTGAAGCCACATTAATTTGCATCTTTGCTTCTATGTGACTTTTTTTCCTGGACCTTTATCTTTCAGGCCCTGTGTAATTTTATGGGTTGTCAATCTCTCTTTTAAAAGGGTGCCAGCCAGGCACCCCAATAGTAAGCAGTTTTTAAAAGATAGAGATGGTGTCTCTTACTGAAGATATCAGGCATGTTTAATGACCATTAAAAAATTGAAGCTTTTAAAAAATTTTTTATTTAATTTCTTTTCAGTATAACAGAATTCACTGTTTATGCACCACACCCAGTGCTCCATGCAATACGTGCCCTCCATAAAACCCACGACCTGGCTCCCCCAAACTCCCATCCTCCGCCCCTTCAAAACCCTCAGAATGTTTTTCAGAGTCCATAGTCTCTCATGGTTCAACTTTAGCTCAGGTCCTCATTTGTAATATAGCCCACTGCTAGGAATTTGTCTCTACGCTGCCCTATGAGAGTTGGGGGTTTAGAGAAACACTGCTACTCTGGCTATTGCTATTGTTGTGAATTTAAAAAGTCCTTGGATTCTGACCTTGGAGTCTGGTATCTTCTGTCAGGATCTATAAAACTGTGGCAAGCTTACTTAGTGAGCTTCTGAGTAGGGTAAAATCACAAGCCCTCAGTTCTTGACATAAAGCATTCAAATCCTTTCTGCCTCAGTCTAATTTTAGTCGTGATACAGACATTGGTATCATGCAGGCTTCAACCACCTCTGCACAGGTATAGCCTGATGGCATGTTGCCAGGCCTGTGCTCTTGTATGTCTCACTTCATGCCCTAGGGGTTCTCCACAATCCCTTTGTAGTGAGAACCTGCTCAGCACATGGGCAGGCAGAGGTGGGTGGTGCAGGAAAGCAAACATCCATGGAACCATATAGAAGGATGGTTCCATACAGTAGGATGATTTTTTTTTAAGGTTTTATTTATTTGACAGACAGAGATTACAAGTAGGCGGAGAGGCAGGCAGAGAGAGAGGAGGAAGCAGGATCCCTGCAGAGCAGAGAGCCTGATGTGGGGCTTGATCCCAGTACCCTGGGATCATGACCTGAGCCAAAGGCAGAGGCTTTAAACCACTGAGCCACCCAGGCACCCCAAGGATGATATTTTCAATTACTGAACTGGCAAAGACTGGGAAGAGCAGGACTGGGGAAGATCAGGAATTTTTTTAATTAGTTAACTAATTATGTCTTATATACTATTGGATGATCCAAAGATAAATATAGTCTCTTCTTTCAAGGAAAATTAGGGGAAATAGAAATCATTCAGGAACATGAGTAATTGTGTAGGATATTTGTAGGTGCCATTGAAATCCAAAGGGAGAGGTCACGAAGGCAGTTGGATGTGTAAGTCTCAAGTACGGGGGGGGATATCCTGACCCCTACTGGAAAATAGGTTGAGAGCATTTATAGTTTGATTTCAATAAAGTGGGAGGCAAGGTCTTCAGCTTCCAGTAGGTTTGAGACTTGAAAAGAGTGGAAAATGTTTGAAACAGTTGCTGAAAGAAGTTTGACAGGAGTTCATGAGCTAGGACTGAAAGGAATGCAAAGAGGCAGTGAGTTTTCAACTGAAATTAGATAGAAGAATGTCATGAGTCTCACAGTAATTTTTATAATTTCTTTTTTTAAATTAACATACAATGTATTATTAGCCCCAAGGGTACAGGTCTGTGAATCACCTAATTTTTATAATTTCTATCTAGCAAGTCTTACTAGCTCAAAAATAGGAGGGTAAAATGGAAAGTGGAGTCAAGGGAAAAGAGAACTGTGCAACTTTATAGTTTCAAAAACTGGACCTGACAAAGGTCCAGCATGGTGATTAAGGCATCTTTGGAAGGCCAAACCATAGAGCCCAAGTTAGGTAATGAAACCAAATGGAGATGAGGATAGGGAAAGAAAGAGGGACTCATATAATTGAGATGCAAAGAAAGCAAAGAGAGGGCTTCTTAAGAGTGTGAGAATAATAAATGTTGAAAAGAACACACTTTGATTTCAGAAGAGAAATCAAAATTTGGGATGTTGATGTGGGGTAGAAGTGGAAACAAATTTCGAGAGGTCATATAGCTTGCCTAAGTCACAAAATTTATAACAGAAGACCAGGATTAAGCCCAGTTTAACTCCAGAACCTGTATTAAATGTTATATATATTTATTTTAACTTTTATTATGGAAACTTTTAAACATGCATTTTAAACATATTAAATAGGCATGAATGTTCATGTATCCCTATCACCCAGCTTCAACAATTATCAACACATGAGTGGTTTTGTTTCACCTGTTTTCTCCATTTTCCTACATGTGCCCTTTTTTGGGGTAACATTTTAGAGCAAATTATAGATATGATCATTTCTGTCCTAAAAGAGTCACTTGGTGGAGGCAGCCCAGGCAGGAGCTGGTCTCTTCCAGGGACTGGCAGTTGCGGAGGCGCAAGCTGTGGCTGTGGCGGCAGCTCTAGGCCCAGGGGCTGAGTTTTATTAATGGAGTCTAAGGAAAACCATTTCTTCATGAACATAAAAGAGTAACAAGTCGGGGGGAGGAGTCAAGATGGCGGAGAAGTAGCAGGCTGAGACGACATCAGACAGCAGGAGATCAGCTAGATAGCCTATCAAACCATTCCGAACACCTATGAATCCAATAGGAGATCGAAGAGAAGAAAAACAACAATTCTAGAAACAGAAAATCGACCACTTTCTAAAAGGTAGGACCACCGGAGAAGTGAATCCAACGCAACGGGAAGATAGACCCCAGGGGGAGGGGCCGGCTCCCAGCAAGCGGCGGAGAACAAAATCAGGACTTTTAAAAGTCTGCTCCACGGAGGGACATCACTCCAGAGGCTAAACTGGGGTGAAGACCTCACGGGGACAACATGGACTCAGGTCCCGCGGGGTCACAGAAGGATCGGGGGTGTCTGAGTGTCGCAGAGCTCACAGGTATTAGAGCGGGGAAGCCGGCTGCGGAGACAGAGCCGAGGTTTCCTAGTGGTCTGTGACACGGACCGGTGCTCTGTGGCACGGGCCGGTACTCTGTGCGAGGGGTCCCCACAAGATCCGGGGAGACTCCGACACGGGAGAGCTCAGGGATCTACGGGGTTCGGAGACTCCAGGTGGGACTCTGCCAGAGACAGAGACGCTTGGTCACAGGCTGGGTGAGCTCGGAGCGCTCCCAGAAGCCAGTGAGACGGGACTGCTTACGCACGATTTTCTCTGAGCGCGGTCTGCGGGCACGCGCGGTCTCTGAGCACAAACGGGGGCTGGGGAGACCCTAGGGATTAAACGCTTTTCTCTGAAGGCGCACTGAAGACTGGGGCCCCTAGCTCTCGGCTCCTCTGAACCGGAGATTGGGAGGCCGCCATTGTCATTCCCCGTCCTCCGGAACTCTACGGAAAGCGTTCAGGGAACAAAAGCTCCTGAAAGAGAACCTGAGAGGATTACTTAGCCCGGCCCCTGGTAAGGGCGGTGCAATTCCGCCTGGGGCAAAGACACTTGAGAATCACTACAAAAGGCCCCTCCCACAGAAGATCAAAGAAATCCAGCCAAGACCAAGTTCACTTAACAAGGAGAACAGCGGATTCTTACCTGGACAAAATGGCAAGGAGGAAAAAAAAGAACACAAAAAAAGAACACCACAAAAAAAAGAACAGGAGGCAGGACCGAAGGCTAGGGACCTAATCAATACAGACATTGGTAATATGTCAGATCTGGAATTCAGGATGACGATTCTCAAGGTTCTAGCCGGGCTTGAAAAAGGCATGGAAGATATTAGAGAAACCCTGTCAGGAGAAATAAAAGCCCTTTCTGGAGAAATAAAAGAACTAAAGTCTAATCAAGTTGAAATAAAAAAAGCTATTAATGAGGTGCAATAAAAAATGGAGGCTCTTACTGCTAGGATAAATGAGGCAGAAGACAGAATTAGTGATATAGAAGACCAAATGACAGAGAATAAAGAAGCTGAGCAAAAGAGAGACAAACAACTACTGGACCACGAGGGGAGAATTGGAGAGATAAGTGATGCCATAAGACGAAACAACATTAGAATAATTGGGATTCCAGAAGAAGAAGAAAGAGAAATAGGAGCAGAAGGTATACTGGAGAGGATTATTGTAGAGAATTTCCCTAATATAGCAAGGGGAACAAGCATCAAAATCCAGGAGGTGCAGAGAACACCCCTCAAAATCAATAGGAATCGGCCCACACCCCGCCATCTAATAGTAAAATTTACAAGTCTTAGCGACAAAGAGAAAATCCTGAAAGCAGCACGGGACAAGAAGTCTGTAACATACAATGGTAAAAATATTAGATTGGCAGCCGACTTATCCACAGAGACCTGGCAGGCCAGAAAGAACTGGCATGATATATTCAGAGCACTAAACGAGAAAAACATGCAGCCAAGAATACTTTATCCAGCTAGGTTATCATTGAAAATAGGAGAGATAAAATCTTCCAGGACAAACAAAAACTGAAAGAGTTTGTAAACACCAAACCAGCTCTACAGGAAATATTGAAAGGGGTCCTCTAAGCAAAGAGAGACCCTAAAAGTATTATCAGAAAGGAACAGAGACATTATACAGTAACAATCACCATACAGGCAATACATTTCTGTCCTAAATACTTCAGTGTTTCAAGGCCCATACTCTTCATCAAGGTTATTATTCCTATTTCAAAGGGGAGGACACAGGGTAAGAGAAGATTAAGTAAGTTGCCCAAAGCCATGGTGTAATAAATGGTTCAGAGGCAAAGTTAGTTTAGTCACTCTCTGAATCATCACCCCCTTTCCTTGATTGCTCTTCCCCAGGTTGATGTGGCTTAGGAAAGCAAAAGTTCCATATCCAGTGTTTTAGGGATCCTTGAGCTAAGATTAAGTACATTCATGTGCACTACCACAAGCTAAAGGAAAACAAGCATTTCAACTTTTATTACTTTGGAACTTCTGTTAGGATCAAGGGATTCAAACTTTTAAAATGTTATCTTTCTGCTTTATCACAGCTTGTCTTTAAGGGTAGGAAAATTTATTGTCCTGATTCTACATGTATAACTTTAGTATAAAACAAACTGCATCCATATTAGGTCCTTTATACTTTTAAAATATTGGTTTCGTTTCTAATTATAATGATTCCTAATAAGATCAAGAACCTCTCCACTTGCAGCCATGAAGGAAGGGACCATGTCTGTCTTGTTTAATGCTTCTTCACACCTAGGATGTCCTCACACTATGTAATGCACATAGTAGGTTCTCAATAAATATTTGTCCTTTAAGTGTACTTTATGTAGTCCTAAGAAGAGACATTGGTAATTATTGCAACACCTTCATATCTGAAATTGTGTGTGGTATTTAGAGATGGTGTATGACTGTAACATTTGGGCAAAAAGAGAAAAACATTTCTGAATAACTGGATTAATGGTTAAAAAGAAAATGGTATAAACAATGCAAGCTGTTTTTGGGGGAAGACGAATGGGATGGTTGGAATTTTAAGAAGGAATAGTGTCCTTCTATGTGAACAACTGTCTTCTAGATGGTTGCAAGCTAGCTTACTTCCTTCACTGCCTTCAGAACATTCGGAGAGTCTCTTGTTTGAGAACATGTATGTATACATTTCAGTCCAACACTGTGAAGGATGCATCAAATGGAGCATCTAATGTGTTATAAAAGACAGTGGGTCCCTTGCCTTACCTCATTCCATACTTCATTTCTTCAATTTATGTTATTGTGTCAGCACAGGCTGAATATAGGCTACTAAATTCAGTAATGAATACAGTTCTAGAGCCAATGATGGTTCCAGTCTACTGGTGAAAACTCTATGCCTGCTAACTATATAGAATTGATGCACAGAATTAATACAGAGACTTTTTGATCATCAGTTTCCAGATTCAGTCTCTTCTGCTTCTGGGATGCTTGTCCAAGTACCCAAACTGTGTTGTCATCCTTTGGTCCAGGATTTTGCCTCAATCTAAACTAAAATCTATACTAAACTATTCTTTTCTCAATCCCTGGACACCTGGCTTCTACAAGAACCTGTTATTCAGGTTTTTTTGTTCTACACAAGCCACCACATTCTTTGCATAAAGATGCTATTGTTTATTTAAGTAAGTCACAGGTACATATTGATGGTGCTTGACCTACTTATACATAGTACAGGTCTGTTTGATCATAAGGAAATAAATGCAAGTCATTTTTGTTCTGCTGATTATAAATTTTATTATAAAATAAATACCATTTACTTACCTGGACAAAATACATACTGAAAGCCAGTTGGTTTGGTTGTCGTAGTTAGAGCAATTCAGTTTAATTTTTGACTCTCCTCAGTTGGTCTCTCCTGACTAGCTGAATTTCTCTTGTTGGGAGTTTTTTCTTAAATTGGACTGACTTGTTTAGATGGCATTGTATTACTTACAAATGTTGCTGGTTTTGTGCTCTTATAGAGAAAAATTTAGATTATTTTATAGAACAGAGTTCTCTATATCTGTTATTATTGGCCTAGTCATGGAGATGATACATGGTCTGGACCGGCAAGAAATGAATTTATTGACCTTGCTTTTCTTTAATTATTTTATTCTTAGGGTGTGGCAGCCAAATTGCTGCAACAGGTTCAAACCTCAGCTTCTACACATGAAATTTTCAAACTAAATTCTTTTTTTTTTTTAAGATTTTATTTATTTATTTGACAGAGATCACAAGTAGGCAGAGAGGCAGGCAGAGAGAGAGAGAGGAAGGGAAGCAGGCTCCGTGCTGAGCAGAGAGCCCAATGCGGGGCTCAATCCCAGGACCCTGGGATTATGACCTGAGCTGAAGACAGAGGATTTAACCCATTGAGCCACCCAGGTGCCCCTGAGAGGGTAAATTCTTAAAGCATCTGAGACAAGTGAGAAATTTCCTGCAAATTAAAATTCTCTGCAAATCTCTGCATGGCTTTTATTGGCCACAGTATATTCTATGCTAATTCCTAAGCTAATCACTGCTGAGGGGAATGGGATTATATTTAACCAATCAGACTAGCTGCTGGAGCAAGGGGTGAGATCAGTTTCCCTTGAGGCACATGTGGTACATGGCAAAGGGGTGGAATTGGCATAGTGGCTGGGTATGGAACCAGCAATGTCAGCAGTGTTCATTGGGGATGGAAGGAAGCAGGAGGATTTAAGAAATATCAAGGTGGCAATGTGTTAGTGATATGTTATGGGGATGAGGAAAGAAGTTTAGGATGAAATGTGGGTGTCTGGCCTTGGAAGTTGGGAGCATGGTGAGCTATTTGATGAAATAAGAAACCAGAAAAAAATAGATTTAGTGGAGGAAGGTTGTAGGCTTAGTTTTGTGTGAGTTGAACTTGAGGTGCCAACGGGATGTCCAATGGTAGACTGATGTCTACCATCAAGAATAAGAATAAGATTCCATCTGAATACATATATCCAAGTGCCACTGGGGAGAATTGAGTGGGTCAGATAATCCAGGGAGTGAGTGGACGAAAAAAGAGGAGAGAGTTTAGAATCACTGAAGAAGAGGATAAGAGCAGATGAGAAAGTACTCTAAGAAAGGTGGGGATGCCTGGGTGGCTCAGTTGGTTGAGCGGCTGCCTTCGGCTCAGGTCATGATCCCAGCGTCCTGGGATCGAGTCCCACATCGGGCTCCTTGCTCGGCAGGGAGCCTGCTTCTCCCTCTGCCTCTGCCTGCCACTCTGTCTGCCTCTGCTTGTTCTCTCTCTCTCTCTGACTAATAACTAAATAAAATCTTTAAAAAAAAAAAAGGGTGGGAGGATGGGGCGCCTGGGTGGCTCAGTGGGTTAAAGCCCCTGCCTTTGGCTCAGGTCATGATCCCGGAGTCCTGGGATCGGGCCCCGCATCGGGCTCTCTGCTTTGCGGGGAGCCTGCTTCCTCCTCTCTCTCTGCCTGCCTCTCTGCCTACTTGTGATCTCTGTTTGTCAAATAAATAAATAAATAAAATCTTTAAAAAAAAGGTGGGAGGAGAGATCTGGAATGTTTGTTATTAGAGAAGCTGACAGATGAGAGCATTTCAAGAAAGTGATGATGGTTATATTGTCAAATGCTTCAGAGAAATCAGGCGATACAGACTTAACAGTATCCATTGGATTTAATGGCAAGAGGTCCCTGGGTGACCTTGACAATAACACTTTTGATGGACTGCTGGGGACAGAAGCCTGACTGCACTTGTCATGAGAAGGGAGTGGAAGAGAGTTAAGAAGGTGCAGGCTGTCAACTATTTTAAAAGTCAAATCTAAGTGTTTTTTAAACAAAAGGCACTTTAATGTGTTTAAATGCTGAACAGCTACCTGATTCATGATAGCTGACTGACTCAGTTCACCTCTCTACTCCTTTCCAGATCTTGCCTTGATTAACAGTAGGGAAACCAAGCACATTCTATTGGTAAAAAGAGAAACAAGGAGGGCTGTCTGGAAGATATAAAGGAAGGGATTGTAGTTTTGGGAAAAGCAAAGATATTAAAAACAATATAGTGGGGGAGGGCTATTGAAAAGTTGAGTTTTCTCAAAAGAACCTTGGGAGGATGGGGCGCCTGGGTGGCTCAGTGGGTTAAGCCTCTGCCTTCGGCTCAGGTCATGAAATCAGGGTCCTGGGATCAAGCCCCACATTGTGCCCTCTGCTTGGTAGGGAGCCTGCTTCCCCTCTCTCTCTGCCTGCCTTTATGCCTACTTGTGATCTCTCTCTCTGTCAAATAAATAAATAAAATATTAAAAAAAAAAGGAACCTTGGAAGGAGGAGGAAGGAGTTGGTAAGAATGGGTTGAGGGCAGTTGGTAAGATCATTAATACTAAGATTGCTGGAGCTGAGTCAGGCCCAGAGAGTTTCCCCCTCTAAGCTATAGCTGAAGATAGCCTTGTTTTTCATAAATGACAGGGTTTGGTGTGGGGTGGGTGCATCTTCCTTGGAGGGTGGGATGTCTGAGCCTCGGAGCCAGAGGCAATTTAGTTTCTAGTCACCAAAATGAACACAGAGATTTGCTTTATAAAAGCAAGTTCCCCCAAAAGCATAAGAGGCAGTCTTCTGGCTTCACTTTTCTGTCCATTTATCATGGCCAGAGCTCTGATCTCAAGATCAGGATGCAGTGACGTTAGTGCACTAGCTAGAGAGGCTATGCATTTATAAACTTGAGTAGATAACTAAAAATTATCAGATTTTTGTTAATTGCATGAAGAACAACAACTAAATGAGTAAATAATTATTGGGGTGCCTGAGGCTGAAGAGAGAAAGAGAGGGCCAGATGGTAGATGTATTTGAGCAAATCATAGCTGAGAAGTTCCCTGATCTGTGGAAGAAAATAGGCAATGGTATCCAAGAGACATGCCCCGAACTCTGCAGACTCCTGTGATACACCTCGGTGCCATTTCTCCCAGGGGAAGGTGGAGGGTCGTGGCATTTCTGCCCTTTGCAGGGTCCCCGCATGGAGAGTGGTTGCCCAGTCCTGCTGTGGTTTGTGATTTATGGTAAACCAAGCTGAGATCCCCCTCCTGGGCTCACTGACCATAGCCAGTTTCCCTGCTCCAATGCTTGGGGATTCCACCAGCTCAAGCATTCCATTCTTTCTGAGAACCCAGGGATCCTGAGACCACACTGTCCCATCTAGGATTCTGCTCTGCTTCACTACCTGAGCACCTTACAGTCAGGGATGTCTTACTAGAGCAGATTTCTAAAAGTTCTGATTTTGAACTCCAGGGCTATATCACTTTATGGCTGTGGCTTTTAGACGCTCCCATCCCCTGCCATTTGACTTCTGATATATACCTTCAGATTCACTTCTCTGCACCTCATTCCTTGCAAAAAGTGGTTGCTTTTTTATTTGTAGGATTCCAGCAATTCTTATATCTCCAGGTTGAAGTCGTAGGTGTTTAGAGTGGTTTGATAGTTACCTAGCTAAATTCAAGGGACCAGATGAAATGAGTTCCCCTACTCTTCAGCCATTTTGCCTTTCCCCCCAGAATAATACTCTGTTCCCTGTGCCTAGGGAATAGTGTAGGAATGTTAATGCTTATTTGTTGAAAGAATGAATGCATTATTTAATTTATGAGCCTTATGTTGAAACATACTAAGTATCTCTTGTAATCGAATAAAAACCTAACAGTGAGGTAGATAACTGGATACTATTTAGTGACAAAACTTGTCAACAACCACCTGGCTTTTCTGCTTTTAACACTGAGTGTCCATGAAAGAAGTAGATATGGAAGAAGAGATGGACAGATGTGTGGGCCAGAGAATATGGATTGCCTTGTATCAAATCCTATTTGTTTTCATTTATATAGACTATTTTCAGTCCCAGCCACTGCATAATTCTCTTGGGATGTGTAACCTGCCACTTAGTAGGATGGATGTCACAGGACCTCTGTGAACCTGGTGAAGATAGCAGATTGATTTATATAGTCAGAATTTGCGTCTTTCCATGCCTCCAAGTGACTACAAAAACAACCAGCAGAGGGCTCCAAAATATCTGAGATACTAATTATTCTTGCACTTTAGATGAAGACCTTATTTGGTAGCCAAAAGATGGCCTAAAAATACGGACTAAAGTGGATTCCACACACCATGTCACCCCCAAGTGGCTGGTATTTTATTAGCAGTTCAGAGCATAGATCTTTCAGTAGGACTGTGGGGCTTATTGCCCAAATATTATTGGGCATAGTATAGGAGCTAATCATTGTGTCCCATGATCAGTACGATTAACTGTGTCAGTTGCTCCGTGTAGCAATCATTAAAGATTTTATGGAGGAGAAGATTAAGAACATTGGTTTATTCGGGTGTAAGGCAAATTCAGAATCTGATCCTAGGAACACAAACAGGGGTGGGGAATTGGGCTTCAGTTCATGGAGGGGAAAGAGGATGTCTGGGCATGAAACTCCTTCAAGGCATCTTTGAAGTTTCAGGATCCATAACTGAAGTTACTTGTCTTCAAGTCCCCTCTTGGGTATGATATCTTGGAAATACTTGCAGACAGATGTTTCTTTTTTCTTTCCCCATCCCAAAGATTAGGAATAGTGACTATTAATTCTTTTCTATTTCAGAAAGCAAACTATAAAAATCCAGATAAAGGTCCAAAATAGGCTTTTGGGGCCATAGGGTCTCTGTCACAACTACTAAACTACTGTTGTAGAGACAACACATAAAGAAATAAGCATGGCTGTGTTCCAATAAAACTTTATTTACCAGAAGAAGTGGTGGAGTGGATTTTGGCATATGGGCTATATATTGCTGCTCTGATTTAGGCTATCACATAAGCATGACTAGGATAATTCTCTCTCTCTTCTCCTGGTATCCCTACAATAAGAATACCATGATGATGTTCTCTTACTCTATTCTCATTTATTATTATTATTATTATTTTTTCTTTTGTTGTTCAGCTTGGTTGCTTTCCATTATCCTGTTTTCCAGATTGCTGGTCCATTCCTCTGCATTTTATAATTTGCTGCTGATTCTCTCTAGTGTATTTTTATTTCTATTATTGAGTTCTTCATCTTTGACTAGTCCCTTTGTACATTTTCTATCTCTTTGTTGAAGGTTTCACTGAGATCCTCCATTCTTTTTCCCAAATCCAATGAGTATCCTTATGACTATCACTTTGAATTCTTTATCAGGCATATTGCTTATCTCTGTTTCATTCAACTCTTTTGCTATGATTTTGTCCTGTTCTTTCGTCTGGGACATATTCCTGTCTCCTCATTTTTGTCTAACTCTGTGTTTGTTTTATATAATAGGTTCAGCTATGTCTCCTGGTATAGGAAGGAATGGCCTTGTGTAGAAGAGGTCCTTTGGTTTTCTGTAGCACAATTTCCTCTAGTCACCAGAACCCAGCACTCTAGGGGCATTTACTCTGTAGACGACATGAGCCCTAATGTTGTAGCTAAGCCATGTTTGCCTTCCGTCCAGTTGGCTGCAGTGACCTGCAAGGCACACTGGGCAGGTTTGGGCCCCTGCACTGTTGGGGTGCCTATCTGAGGTGGCCTTTGGCTTACAGGTATGTGGTGTCATTAGTCAGGCTAGCTGTCTGCCACAGTTGCAATTTCACTACTGACAGGGCTCTCCCTATGTGGCCTCTTGAGGGGCTTTTGTTGGTGAGCAGAGCTGGCAATCAGATTAGATGTCTGTACTCAGTTTCTTTGCCACAGCCTCTTGGGCACTAATCTGCGCAACCAAGTAAGAGGCTTACCTGCTGGAACTATAGGTGTGCTGGTGTGTAGGGTTATTTCTCCCTCTCCCTGGGAAAAGAGTCACTTTGAAGTGACACTAGTCACTGCTGGGGCTGCTTGCCAGGTGTGGCAAGGGCCAGGGCTGCTTTGGAGGGACTCTTGTGGAGGCCGGCAGGTTGTATGGGACAGGACGGCTGGGGAACCTGGGGAGGGGGCACATAGTGTAGCAAGATAGGTGGAGTGTTCATGCTGGTTCCTGAAAATGTCTGGTTATCTAGGTTGTGGGAGGGAAGAGAAATTGTACACCAACAGTTTTGTACTTGGAGAAGTCTCCCGAAGATCCCTGTTCCTCCAGTGCACATTCTGAGATTAGTAAATGAATGTCTTTCACATACATCTCAGTCAGTGTTCAAACTGCCACTTTTATGTTGTGTTTCTGCAGAATTAGTTATTATGTTGGCTCTTTAAGGGCAAGGACTATTTCCTATTGCCCTCCGACTCTCCCGTGGTAGAGCTGCTGATTTTTAAAGTACTTGGAATTAAACCCCACTGTTTTAAAAAATTTGTGATGTAAAGCCTTATCAGTTTTCTTTTTTTAATAGTCTTTTAAGAAAATTTAAAAAAAGATTTTATTTACTTATCAGAGAGAGATTGAGAGAGAGAGAAGGAGAGAGAGCACAAGCAGGGGGAAAGGCAGAGACAGAGGGAGAAGCAGCCTCCCCACTGAGCAGGGATCCTGACTCGGGACTCCATCCAAGGACCCTGGGATCATGACCTGAACCAAAGACAGATGTTTAACTGACTGAGCCACCCAGGCATCCCAAGGCCTACAAATTTTCAAAGCTAAAGGTTATGGGGACTCATCTTCCTGTGGGTCCACCGTACCTGGAGTACCTGGTGTGGGGTCTGATCTCCCTTCTCAATGTTCATTTGTGGTTAGTCTCATTTGGAGTTTGATTCCCAACTGGATCTCTGCTCCACCTACTCTTTTCAGTGGGGCCTCTTTTCTACCATTAACTGTTGAAGGTCTAATCTGTCAGTCTTTGGGTCATTTTCAGAATGAGTTGCCCAGATGTAGCTGTTACCTTGGAGTGTCTGTGGGAAGAGGTGAGCTCAGCATCCTCCTATCTCCATCTTCCTCTGAATTTTATGTAGGTACTTTTCAAAGTGCTGTTTTTTATCATTGGCTTTCATAGCCAGTGAGTCTGCATGCAAGCCTTTTGAAAGAAGACTCTCCATTTCCTCTAGCACATTGGTCCCTTGGACATCAGTCCCATTGGTTATCTAATCCAGACATTTTTGGGGCTTATACCTTTGGTGCAGATGCCAGGGATTGGGGTATATCAACTCCTTGCTCTTCTGGGACAAGTTCTGAACTAGTGAGATGCCTCCCTATTTTGTGTTACTTTACTGGAAGTGGGGTTTATGGCCAGACCATGTCTCTCCCTCTTCTACCAATCTCAGTGTGGTCTTTTTATCCTTTGTTATGGAGAAGCAGTTCATCGATTTTGCAAATTTATTTTTCAGAGAGAATTGATGCATATGCTGTTATAGGTTTGGTATATCTGAGGAGAGTTCAGGATCTTCCTACCCTGCCATCTGGTGGAAATCTCTAGTTTTTAAATGGTATCTTTCAGTGGCATTTTAAGTGTCTGTAAATGACTGAAGTAGATAGTGCACCTGTATTTCAGGTAGCAGTGGGTCACATGGAATTGAGCACAGCTATATTTTCTCTTCCTTTTCACTATTTTTCTGGTTGGTATAATAATGCCAAATAAGTTGTGTGCTGAACCTCACTGATACACCGGCATGCTCAAAATCAACAAATTACTGCTATGGTTCAGTTCTTCTTTTGCACATAGACCCACATGATATCATAAATATCATTTATGTTTGTTCACCTAAAAGTTTCTAAGTCTTTATCTGATGCTTCAAAGACATTCAAACATCTGAACACTTTAATTAACTAATATTTGTGCCCTACGAACATAAAAAAACTAATCGCCTTTTATGATGCATATATTTGGATCTAATTTATAACATCTGATGTGTCTTTTTGTAATTCCTCAAATAAATGTATTTCTAGATGAAGAGTTTGGTAGTACTATTCTTCCTAAAAGATAATATATGGGACTAAGTGTAAGATGAAAATGTGAACTGAGTAGCTTATATAGTCTCTTACAGTTGTAACCAGTCTATGATTCTAAACATAGGTACATTTTATGAATAATTTTAAAATATCATGTATTTGTTAAGAGTTATAAACAAGTGTTACTTATTTTGCAAAATAATTGGTCATTATCTAATTTATATTATATGTGCTTTCATAGTTTGGTAGGAATACAACCATATGCCACTCAAATGAGCTAAGTAATTGTTAAGATACACTAGTTTATTTAAGGTACCATAAATAAGAAAAGTGAGAAGGCTTTTCTAAATGTTGTATATTCTGAATTTTATAAGCCTAAAATCTTATTTAATATAGCTTACAAATTATTGCCAATATAAAATTGATGTTTGATGAGCACAACTATAGTACAGAAGTAGATGGTATATTTATGATAACTCTTTCCCACTTCTGGTTCAGTGTGATCCCTTTGAAATACTTCTTTTATCAGTTACTAATTCTGGGACTCATCTATTTGGGCTTTGGCCAGTCTGACTGAAGGACCTTTGTTCTGAGCTGTTATTAGATTTAGGGCCAAAAAACAAAACAAAACAAGATAACCAGTTATCACATCACAACTATGCGGAGAATTCAGTTGAGTCACTCTCTACAATGCTGTTTTGTAAATGGGCTGAAGGAGAGAGTAAAAATGTTCTTAAAGAATTTGCCATTTTCATCACTTTCAGAATCCTTAAATTTTTTCCCCCCAAACTCAGTCCTTTTATGGAATGACTCCTTCATGTGCACAGATATGGTCACTGACAAGGAAGAACTTAGGGATTATGAAAAACAGTACATGAAGGTATTTCTAAGAGGGGAGAATTGAGTCTAATGGAGGAGCTCTGTGCAATGAGAGAGCAGAGAGATCTCCTGATACCTGCCCTGTAGGATTTCACCAACTACTATATCAATTATTGCTGTGCAATTCTTATTCTTTTCTCTTTCCAAATAGAAGTGCCCCGTGCCTTCTACATAATGATAAATTGTATGGATAGGATGTCAAAAATGTTATCATTTGGTTCAGAAGTTGGATCATATTCAAACCTGTTGGAGATGACTACATTTCATCAAGCTATTCTCAGCTTAGAGTTGGAAGCTATAACTAGATGGGATTTTGGGGCTTTTACCTGTGGGTAGAGGGGAAGACTGTATGTGTGGGGAGAAAGGTAAAAATGGGTACTTGGTAAAAAGAAGGGTGAATTTGAATGAGACTATTAACTAATCACCACACTCATTTCTTTTTCCTGGGTCCACAGTGAGACAACATTTCTCAACCTCACTTATAGTTAGATTTTTCAATCCAAATGAATTGAGTCACTCATATTGGTTTGAATTAATATTTAATGGTTTGGCCTATTAAAACGTTTTCAAAAAATCCTTTATTCTCTCTTCCACCATCTTCTGGCTGGATGTCAGTGGGACAAACACTGAGAACCACAGGAAAAAGAGCAATCAACAGGTAGAAAATAGTGGGGTCAGGATTCAAAATAAAATTTCAGTGATTCCAAAGTTGGTAGGGGGTCTTAAGCCAGTTGCCAAATTAGCACATCTACTTGGATATCTAATAGACAACTGAAATTTGTCCAAATATATATGAAAGAAAACTGTAACTCTCCTATCTGATTTTTAGTCTGTTTTCCCCTGAATCTTCTGCCATCTTGGTTAACAGTCTCATTATTCACAGTTACTCTGACCAAAAACCTAAGTGTCTTCCTTGATTCTTCTTTCCCTCATGCCCCCCATATATTTATCAAAAATTCCAAGTTGTTCCTTGAAATTGGTACTATCTTCAAATTTTATCCTAAATCTAACCACTTCTCATCACCTTCTCTATAATTACATTCATCCAGAGCACTATTATTTCTCACCTGAATCACTATTACACCCCTAACTGTTCCCTTTGCTTCCACTTTCCCCACATGTATTCCCAGTAGCATTTTATTTTTTAAAAAGGTTTTATTTGTTTATTTGAGAGACAGAGAGCAGTGTGAGAAAGAGAGAGCAAGCCACGGTGAGGGGCAGAGTGAGAGGGACAAGCAGACTTCCCACTGAGCAGGGATCCCAATGTAGGGCTTGTTCCCAGGACCCTGAGATCATGAACTGAGTCAAAAGCAGATGCCCAACCTACTGATCCACCCAGAGATCCCCCAGTAACCATTTTAAATAAAAAGTCTAGATGGATATTTTGTGTCCTTTGATTAAAACCACCCAGTATCTTTCTATTTCAAAAAAATAGCATGGTCCAAACTTAACATAACCTTCAAAGCCATCATGATCTGGCCCCATCCTCTCTAACTGCATTTCTTATCTCCTCACCAGTCACTTCATCTTACTCTTTCTCAAACACACCAAGCTCATGGCCACCTGTATTAGCCAGGATCTCAACCTGGGGAATATTTGTAAATACGTGGGCAGAAAATCCAATAGGTTCTTTAGGCTAGGAATAGCTAGAAGATAGGCCTAAAATGGAGGGAAAGGGCTACAACTGTTAAAAAAACAAAACAAAACAAAACAAAACACAAGAGTCCAATATCCCTGATGAATATACATGCAAAAATTTTCAACAAAATACTAGCAAACTAAATTCAACAGCACATAAAAAGATAATACACCATGATCAAGTGGGATTCATCCCTGAGATTCAACATATGCCAGTCAATAACTGTAATAAATCACATTAATAAAATGAAAGATAAAAATTTTATGATCATCTCAACAGATGCAAAAAAAAAGCATTTGCATCTTCCAATACATCTTTCATGATAAAAATTCAACATATTGGATATAGAGGGAACATACCTCAACATAATAAGGGCCATATATTATAAGCCTACATCTAACATACTCAGTGGTGAAAAGCTAAAGTCTTTTCTTCTAAGATCAGGACCAAGACATGGGTGTTCACTTTCATCACTACTATTCCACATACTACTGAAAGCTCTAGCCAGAGTAGTCAGGAAGGAAAAAGAAATAAAAACCATCCAAATAGGAAAGGAAGAAGCAAAACCATCTGTTTGCAGATGACATAATCTTTTATAAAGAAAACCCTAGAGAACCTACCAAAAAACTGTTAAACTATAAGAAATTCAATAAAATTTCAGGAGGCAAAACCTACACACAAAAATCAGTTGTATTTATAAACACTAACAGTGAGCTCTCTGAAAAATAAACCAACCCCATGTATAATAGCATCAAAAACAATGAAATACAAATAAACTTAACCAAGGAAGTGAAATTTCTGTATAACAAAAACACTGATGAAGGGAATTGAAGACAAAATAAATTGAAACATATCCCATGTTCATGGATTGGAAGAGTTAATACTATTAAAATGCTCATTTATTGAAAGTGATATATAGATTCAGTATGATCTGTATCAAAATTTTGATGGAATTTTTCATAAAAGTAGGAAAAGCAATCCTAAAATTTGTGTGGAACCACAAAAGACTGAAAAAAACCAAAGCAATCCTAAGAAAGAACATTTCCTGATTTCAAACTCTTACAAAACAATAGTAATTAAAACAGTACTGTATTGGCAAAAAAACAGACACATAGAAGAATGGAACAGAATAGAGAGCCTGGAAATAAACTCATGTAGATATGGTTAACAAACATTTGACAATGAAGCCAAGAAGACTCAATAGGGAATGTATATTCTTTTCAATAAATGGCTTAGGGAAAACTGGATACCCACATGCAAAAAAATGAGATTGGACCCCTATCTTATACCACTCACAAAAATTACCTTGAAATGGATTAAGGGCTTATATCTCAGATCTGAAATCATAAAATTCCTATAAAAAATAGAGAAAAAGCTCCTTGACATTGGTCTTGGTAATGCTATTTAGGATACGACACCTAAAGCATAAGCAACAAAAGCCCAAATCAATAAATGGGACTACATTAAATTAAAAAGCTTCTGCCCAGCAAAAGAAACAATTAACAAAATACAAAGGCAACCTATGGAATGAGAGAAAATATTTGCAAAAGGTATACCTGACAAGGGGTTAATATCCAAAATATATAAGGAACTTAGAGAACTCAACAACGAACAACACTAAACAAAACCAAACAAAGAATAAAACCCAAGTAATTCACAACTGAATACTGGCAAGAGGACTCGAATAGAAATTTTTCTAAAGAAGACATACAAATGGCCAACAGGTACATGAAAAGGAGCTAAACCTTACCAATTATTAGGGAAATGCAAATCAAAACCACAATGATCACTTCGTGTCTGTTAAATACCTATTATCAGAAAGACAAGAGATAATGAATGCTAGTGAGGATGTTTACAGCCATAATGAAAAACAGTATTGAGGTCTCTCAAAAAATTAAAAATAGAACTATCATGGAGTCCTCTCATTTAAATAACAAGACAAAAAAATTTCTAAAATCACTGGGAAAAAAAAAAACCAAAAAGAACTACTGTATGATCCAGCAATCCCACTTTTGGGCATTTATCCAAAGGAAATGAAATTAATGTCTGAAACATATCTGGTTCCCATTGTCATTGCAACATAATTTATAAAAGTCAAGGCATGAGCACAGTTTAATTGTCCATCAATGGATAAGTGTGATATATATGTCATATGAATATTATATATGTGTATATATATATTTTTTCCCACCACCCTCTCCCTACCCCCCTTCCCCGGCAACCCTCAATTTGTTTTGTGAGATTAAACATCTCTTATGTTTTGTCTCCCTCCCGATCCCATCTTGTTTCATTTGTTCTTTTCCTACCCTCCAAACCCCCCACATTGCATCTCCGCTTCCTCATATCAGGGAGATCATATGATAGTTGTCTTTCTCTGATTGACTTATTTTGCTAAGCATAATACCCTTTAGTTCCATCCATGTCATTGCAAATGGCAAGATTTCATTTCTTTCGATGGCTGCCTAGTATTCCATTGTATATATATACCACATCTTTTTTTAAAATTTATTTTATAAACATACAATGTATTATTAGCCCCAGGGGTACAGGTCTGAATTTCCAGGTGTACACACTTCACAGCACTTACTATAGCATATACCCTCCCCAATGTCCATAACCCCACCACCCTCTCCCTACTCTCCTCCCCTGGCCCCCCTCAGTTTGTTTTGTGACATTAAGAGTATACTACCTCTTCTTTATCCATTCATCTGTTGATGGACATCTAGGTTCTTTCCATAGTTTGGCTATTGTGGACATTGCTGCTATAAATATTCAGGTGCATGTGCACCTTCAGATCACTACATTTGTATCTTTAGGGTAATTACCCAGTAGTGCAATTGCTGGTCGTAGGGTAGCTCCATTTTCAACTTTTTGAGGAACCTCCATGCTGTTTTCCGGAGTGGCTGCATCAGCTTGCATTCCCACTGACAGTGTAGGAGGGTTCCCCTTTCTCTGCATCCTCGCCAGCATCTGCCATTTCCCGACTTTTGGCCATTCTGACTGGTGTGAGGTGATATCTCATTGTAGTTTTGATTTGTATTTCCCTGATGCGGAGTGATGTGGAGCACTTTTTCATGCATCTGTTGGCCATCTGGATGTCTTCTTTGGAGAAATGTCTGTTCATGTCTTCTGCCCATTTCTTGATTGGATTATTTGTTCTTTGGGTATTGAGTTTGATAAGTTCTTTCTAGATTTTGGATACTAACCCTTTATCTGATATGTCGTTTGCAAATATCTTCTCCTATTCTGTCAGTTGTCTTTTGGTTTTATTGACTGTTTCCTTTGCTGTGCAAAGGCTTTTGATCTTGATAAAGTCCAAATAGTTCATTTTTGCCCTTGCTTCCCTTGCCTTTGGTGATATTCCTGGAAGAAATTGCTGCGGCTGAGGTAATAAATGTTGCTGCCTATGTTCTCCTCAAGGATTTTGATGGATTCCTTTCTCACATTGAGGAGTTTCATCCATTTTGATTCTATTTTCATGTGTAGTGTAAGGGAATGGTCCAGTTTCATTCTTCTGCATGTGGCTCTCCAATTTTCCCAACACCATTTGTTGAAGAGACTGTCTTTTTTCCATTGGACATTCTTTCCTGCTTTGTCAAAGGTCAGTTGACCATAGGGTTGAGGGTCCATTTCTGGGCTCTCTCTTCAGTTCCATTGATCTATGTGTCTGTTTTTGTGCCAGTACCATACTGTCTTGATGATGACAGCTTTGTAGTAGAGCTTGAAGTCTGGAATTGTGATGCCACCAACTTTGGCTTTCTTTTTCAACATTCCTCTAGCTATTTGAGGTCTTTTCTGGTTCCATATAAATTTTAGGATTATTTGTTCCATTTCCTTGAAAAAAAAAAAGATGGTATTTTGATAGGGATTGCATTAAATGTGTAGATTGCTTTAGATAGCATAGACATTTCACAATATTTGTTCTTCCAATCCATGAGCATGGAACCTTTTTCCATTTCTTTGTGTCTTCCTCAATTTCTTTCATGAGTACTTTATAGTTTTCTGAGTACAGATTCTTTGCCTTTTTGGTTAGGTTTATTTCTAGGTCTCTTATGATTTTGGGTGCAATTGTAAATGGGATAGACTCCTTAATTTCTCTTTCTTCTGTCTTGTTGTTGGTGTAAAGAAATGCAACTGATTTCTGTGCATTGATTTTATATCCTGACACTTTACTGAATTCCTGTACAAGTTCTAGCAGTTTTGGAGTGGAGTCCTTTGGGTTTTCTTCATATAGTATCATATCATCTGCAAAGAGTGATAGTTTGACTTCTTCTTTGCCAATTTGGGTGTCTTTTATTTCTTCTTCTTGTCTGATTGCTGAGGCTAGGACTTCTAGTACTATGTTGAGTAGCAGTGGTGATAGTGGACATCCTTGCCATGTTTCTGACCTTAGTGGAAAAGCTCTCAGTTTTTCTCCATTGAGAATGATATTCCTGGTGGGTTTTTCATAGATGGCTCTGATGATATTGAGATATGTACCCTCTATCCCTATACTTTGAAGAGTTTTGATCATGAAAGGATGCTGTACTTTGTCAAATGCTTTTTCAGCATCTATTGAGAGTATCATATGGTTCTTGTTCTTTTATTAATATTTTGTATCACATTGATTGATTTGCAGATATTGAACCAACCTTGCAGCCGTGGAGTAAATCCCACTTGGTAGTGATGAATAATCCTTTTAATGTACTGTTGGATCCTATTTGGGTAGTATTTTGGTGAGAATTTTTGCATCTGTGTTCATCAAGGATATTGGTCTGTAATTCTCTTTTTTGGCGGGATCCTTGTCTGGTTTTGGAATCAAGGTAATGTTGGCCTCATAAAATGAGTTTGGAAGTTTTCCTTCCATTTCTATTTTTTGGAACAGTTTCAGGAGAATAGGAATTAATTCTTCTTTAAATGTTTGGTATAATTCCCCTGGGAAGCCGTCTGGCCCTGGGGTCCTTTTTTTTTTTTTTTGGAGATTTTTGATGACTGCTTCAATCTCCTTACTGGTTATGGGTCTGTTCTGGCTTTCTATTTCTTTCTGGTTCAGTTGTGGTAGTTTATCTGTCTCTAGGAATGCATCCATCTCTTGCACATTGTCAAATTTGCTGGTGTATGGTTGCTCATAATATGTTCTTATAATTGTACTTCTTTGTTGGTTGTGATCTCTCCTTTTTCATTCATGATTTATTAATTTGGGTCCTTTCTCTTTTCTTTTTGATAAATCTAGCCAGGGGTTTATCAATCTCATTAATTCTTTCAAAGAACCAGCTCCTAGTTTTGTTGATTTGTTCTATTATTTTTTTGGTTTCTATTTCATTGATTTCTGCTCTAATCTTTATTATTTCTCTTCTCCTCCTGGGTTTAGGCTTTCTTTGTTGTTCTTTCTCCAGCTCCTTTAGATGTAGGCTTAGGTTGTGTATTTGAGACCTTTCTTATTTCTTGAGAAGGCTTGTATCACTATATAGTTTTCTTTCAGGACCACCTTAGCTGTGTCCCATAGATTTTGAACCATTGTGTTTTCATTATCATTTGTTTCCATGAATTTTTTCAATTCTTCTTTAATTTCCTGGTTGACCCATTCATTCCTTAGTGAGATGCTCTTTAGCCTCCATGTATTTGGGTTCTTTCCAAATTTCCTCTTGTGATTGAGTTCTAGCTTCAGAGCATTGTGGTCTGAAAATATGGAGGGAATGATGCCAATCTTTTGATATCAGTTGAGACCTAATTTTCGACCCAGGATATGGTCTATTCTGGAGAATGTTCCATGTTCACTAGAGAAGAATGTGTAGAGAAGAATGTTGTTTTGGGATGGAATGTTCTGAATATATCTGTGATGTTCATCTGGTTCAGTGTGTCATTTAAGGCCTTTTTTCCTTGATGATATTTTGCTTGGATAATCTGTCCATTTGAGTGAGGGGGGTGTTAAAGTCCCCTACTATTATTGTGTTATTGTTGACGTGTTTCTTTGATTTTATTATTAATCGGTTTCTAAAGTTGGCTGCTCCCATGTTAGGGGCATAGATATTTACAATTGTTAGATCTTCTTGTTGGAGAGAAACTTTGAGTATTATGTAGTCTCCTTCCTCATGTCTTGTTATAGTCTTTGGGTTAAAATCTAATTTATCTGATATAAGGTTTGCCACCCCAGCTTTCTTTTGATGTCCATTAGCATGGTAAATTATTTTCCACCCCTGACTTTAAATATGGAGGTGTCCTTGGGTCTAAAATGAGTTTCTTGCAGACAGCACATTGATGGGTTTTGTTTTTTTTCCATTCTGATACCCTGTGCCTTTGATTGGGGGCATTTAGCCCATTTACATTCAGGATAACTATTGAGAGATATGGATTTAGTGCTATTGTATTGCCTGTAAGGTGACTGTTAGTGTATATGTCTCTGTTCCTTTCTGGTCTAGTACTTTTAGGTTCTCTTTGCTTAGACGACCCCTTTCAATATTTCCTGTAGAGTTTGTTTGGTGTTTGCAAATTCTTTTAGTTTTTGTTTGTCCTAGAAGCTTTTTATCTCCCTTCTATTTTGAAAGATAGCCTAGCTGGATATAGTATTCTTGGATGCATGTTTTTCTCACTTAGTGCTCTGAATATATAATGCCAGTTCTTTCTGGCCTGCCAGGTCTCTGTGGATAAGTCTGCTACCAATCTAATATTTTTACCATTGTATGTTACAGGCTTCTTCTCCCCAGCTGCTTTCAGGATTTTCTCCTTGTCACTAAGACTTGTAAATTTTACTATTAGATGATGGGGTGGGGCCCTATTTTTATTGATTTTGAGGGGGACTCTGTGCCTTGTGGATTTTGATGCGTGTTCCCTTTGCCATATTTGGGAAATTCTCTACTATAATTCTCTCCAATATACCTTCTGATCCCCTCTCTCTTTCTTTTTCTTCTGGAATCCAAATTATTCTAATATTGTTTCATCTTATGGTATCACTTATCTCTCGAATTCTCTCCTCATGGTCCAGTAGTTATTTGTCTCTCTTTTGCTCAGCTTCTTTATTCTCTGTCATTTGGCCTTTATATCACTAATTCTTTCTTCTGCCTCATTTATCCTAGCAGTAAGAGCCTCCATTTTTGATTGCACCTCATTAATAGCTTTTTAAATTTCAACTTGATTAGATTTTAGTTCTTTTATTTTTCCAGTAAGGGCTTTTATTTCTCCCTACAGGGTTTCTCTAATATCTTCCATGCCTTTTTCAAGCCCGGCTAGAACCTTGAGAATCATCATTCTGAAGTCTAGATCTGACATATTACTAATATCTGTATTGTTTGGGTTCCTAGCCTTCTGTACTGCCTCTTGTTCTTTTTTTTGTGGTGAGTTTTTTTGCATGGTCATTTTATCCAGATTAGAATATATGAAGGAGCAAATAAAATGCTAAAAGGATGGCAAACACCCCAGAAAATGTATACTAACCAAATCAGAAGGGACACCAAATTGGGGGGAGTAGAAAGGTGTCAAAAGAAGTTTAAAAAAAATTTAAAAAAGTAAAACATAGATATATTTTAGACTGGTGAATAGAACAGAGTCACCCACTTGAATTTGGGTGTATTTTGGTCTCTTAGAAGAAACTACCTCCCACAATTTTAAATATATATATATATATATATATATATATA
>ML105104.1:0-151059 GCA_003697995.1 Taxidea taxus jeffersonii | reverse complement strand
ATATATATATATATATATATATATATATACATATGCACAAAAATAAGGGCAAACATGATGAAGGGATGAAATATGAGTGTAATGATGAAAATTAAAAAAAATTATAAGAATGGAATTGATAAGATAAGTTGGTTGGAAAAAGAAAAAAAAGAATGTGGAGAGAATTTGCTGAGGCTGAAGACTAGAAGAAAGCCCTGTGCTAGATTTAGGGTATATTTTGATCTATTAGAAGAAATTGTATCTCAAAAAATTTTTTAGAAGAAAAAACCCTATATGTATACAAAAAATAAAGTTAGATACAATGAAGGATAAAATATGACTCTAATAAGGAAGGTTTAAAAATATTTGTAGAAAGGTATTATTAAGATCAACTAATTAAAAAATGTTAAAAAAGGAAAGAGAAAAAGTTAAAAATTAGAATAAGATTAAAATAAAATTAAAAAAATTCAATTAACTTTGCAGGACCAAAGAATCATGGGGAGAAAGCCATGAATTCCATGCTTTGCTTTCTCATCCTCTGGAATTCCTCTGTTCTCCTTGATCAGTGAGCTTGGTCTTGGCTAGATGTTCTTGCTGATCTTCTGGGGGAGGGGCCTGTTGTAGTGATTCTCAAATGTGTTTGCCTGAGGCAGAATTGCAATGCCTTTGCCAGGGGCTAGGCTAAGTAATTGCTCGGATTCGTTCTTGGGATGTCCCTGAATACTTTCCATAGAGCTCTGGAGGCTGGGAATGAAAATGGTGGCCTCCCAGTCTCTGGTCCAGAGGAGCTGAGAGCTTGGGGCCCACTCCTCAGTGTGCCCTCAGAGAAAACAGGTCAATCACTCCCATCTCCCTGGTCTCTGGCTGTGCTCTGGGCTCATCTGGCCTGTGAACAAGCATTTCTGTCTGACGCACAGCCTCACCTGGAGTCTTGAAACCCAGCAGATTCCTGCCTCCAGAGGAGGAAGGTGAGTTTCCCTGAATCTGTCACTTGTGGGGTCCCTGCTCAAAGAGCAGTGGTCCAACTGTGCTGCAGATCATAGTTTATGATAACCCTGAGCTGAGACCTCACTCCTTGGCTCTGTCTCTGTAGTTGGCTTCCACACTCTGATCCCTGGGAGCTCTGCCACACTCAGACACCCCCGATCTTTCATGACCCCGTGGGACCTGAGACCACACTGTCCCCGGGAGGGGCTCCACCCCCGCTTGGCCTCTGGAGTGATATCCCTCTGTGGAGCAGACTTCTTTTTTTTTTTTTTTAATTTATTTATTTGTCAGAGAGCGCAGGAGCGAGCACAGGCAGACAGAGTGGCAGGCAGAGGCAGAGGGAGAAGCAGGCTCCCTGCTGAGCAAGGAGCCCGATGTGGGACTCGATCCCAGGATGCTGGGATCATGACCTGAGCCAAAGGCAGCCGCTTAACCAACTGAGCCACCCAGGCATCCCTGTGGAGCAGACTTCTTAAAGTGTGGATTTTGTGCTTTGTTGCTCCACCACTTGCCAGGAGCCAGCCCCTTCCCCACAGTCTATCTTCCGATCACCTCAGATTCACTTCTCTGCACATTCTACCTTTCAGAAAGTGGTTGGTTTACTGTTCCTAGAATTGCTGCTCTTCTTCTCTTCGATCTCCTGTTGAGTTTGTAGGTGTTCAGAATGGTTTGATAGCTATCTAGCTGAACTCCTGTGACCTGATGTCATTTCAGACTGCTACTACTCTGCCATCTTGCCTCTCTCCTTTAATATTTTCTTGATTCAAACCTAAACTTCCTCTACAGTAGTTAAAAGTTATTGCTCATATGTACTAAAACAGAATGTGTGGGGTGGCTTGTGGATCCATTGGTTAAGTGTCCTGCTCTTGATTTTGGCTCAGGTCATGATCTCAGGGTTGTGAGCTCAAACCTCACACTGGGCATGGAGTCTGCTTAAGATTCTTTCTCTTCCTGTGTCCTTTTCCCACACTCTCTCCCCCTCAAACAAAACAAAACATAACAGAACAACAAAGAATGTGCATTCCATTGGTAGATTCTATATTTCAGAAGGATTACAATGCCCAAGTACCTTATTGTAATTTTCTGCTGCAATGGAAATAATGCTGACTAGATCTAGAATATAATATGCTAATCACTAGTTTTGAAAGACCAAAGGGGAGAGGCCAAATTAAGGTGAGTTTGAGTTGGTTTGTTTGGGGATAGGGCTAAGTAACCAAAATATACAGATTGGGTTTGCTGGTCAAGATTATATAGGTAGCTTGGAGGCAAGTAAGAGGTAGAAACTTGAGTGCAAGGTGAAATGTCTAAGAGCCATGGGCTGAGCACAAGGAACCTTTCCCTGAGTTGTCTATGTTAGGCAGCAGGGCAGGGCATGGATTTTGGTGTCCTGGAAGATTGGTGGTATGTGAGGGAGAACTGAACACAGCCACAAAAGGCACTGCATTCAGATAAGAGCCTCCAGAAATTTTACTCCATTTCAGGGGGAACCTTAGAGATATAAAAGCATAAAGAACAGATTTCAGACTGGACACATGAGGTGGATGCCAAGTGGGAGGATATTGTTGGCTTAGGACTCTGTCTACTTCAGAGCATATAGACAGTGGGAAAGCTATTCAGTAGACTATTGTTAAGCTATTGTTAAACTATTGTTATGATGGGGAATGGCTGACAGTTTGATGCCAGTCTGGTTGGTTTTTGGATCAGGGTCTGAGTTGGGCAGCCTTTAGTTAGTGGTGATCATGATGAACCTGTGATGAGACTGTGTCAGGAACAGGAAGGGAGAGCAGTTAGAAAGGCAGATTTTGGAACAATTGGTGCTATGTTCGAAGCTAAATGCCAATATTTCTTATTTGAGTAAGTTAACTAATATCTTTGAAGTTTATTTATTTATTTCTAAAAATTTTATTTATTTATTAGAGAAAGAGCACAAACCAAGGCTATAGCAGGCAGAGGGAGAAGCAGGCCTTCTGCTGAGCAAGGAGCCTGATGTGGAACTTGATCCAGGACCCTGGGATCATGAGCTGAGCTGAAGGCAGACACTTAACTGACTGAGCCACCCAGGCATCCCATATCTCTGAACTTTAGTTTTAGTTTTCTCTTTGGGATAATAATGCCATATTCAAAGGATGGTTGTAAAAATAAAATGTCTTATCCGATAAAACTTTCTCTGATGATAGAAATGTTTCATAATGTCCAAGTGATAGCTACTGGCCATGTGTGGCTACTGTGCACTTGAAATTTAACTAGTAAAAATCAATAACTGAATTTTATTTAGTTTTAATTAATTTAAATAGCTACATTTAGCTAGTAGCTAGTATATTGGACAATAGCTATAAATGATAGCTACTATAGGGACTACTTAAAAGATAAAAAGTTAGCTTTTTAGAATTTCCTTGACTGATATATTCTTTCAGTTACTTATTTTTGTGCTTGTCATATTTTGTTTGGTGTGCAATGAAATATATAACAATGTTTCTATCTTGGATAAAAAAACAAATTAAAATTTTAATAAACATACAAGAGACCATCTATACATACAAGATATATAACATACTTTAATCTTAATCACAAAATAATTATACAAAGTGTAGAGGACTTCAGAAAAGCAAATGTTTGTGTTGTAATGAGCACTAGGTGTTATGCAGAGCTAATGAATCATTGAGTACTACATCAAAAACTAATGATGTACTATATGCTAACTGAACATAATAAAAAAAAAAGAAAAGCAAATGCTCCCTTCAGCTCTCAGTGTTTTCAGGATGAATGAACCACTTGCACAGGCCATTGAAGCATATTATACGTTTTGGACAGGTGGATAGAAAAGAAAGGAAATTTCAGATGGAGGCATGGTGAAAATAAAACTAGTAGAATAGGAACCTGCAAGATGTGATCAGAGTTCAGTTAGTAGGCTTATTTGCTGAAGTATGGAGGTGGTTCAGAAGGTGAAATTAAGCTAGGAAAGTGGTTTGGAAGATGAGATCCACCATATCATATCAATATAGTTGCCTTTGAATTGATGGCTAAAAAGTGTGGGATTTATCTTTCAGGCAGTGAAAATTAAGAATTAATGATGTATTTAGAGCCAAAGAGAAATATAATTAAAATCTTGTTTTAAGAAAGTAACCCCGTGCAAGAAACAGAGATATGAGTTAGGAAGCTTATACTAGTATGGACAAGAGGTAAAAGGTTTCTGAGCTAGAAGGGTAGCCATACAAATGGCACCCCAAGCAGGTAAAACTGACAGATATTGCTGTGGATGCATTGGAAGGATGTGAGTCAAGATAGGACTTCAAGACTCAATCATAACATTGGCTGGAGTGAGAAAGAGACTTAAGTATAAAGGATGTGATTGTGATAAGAGATAGGGATAGATGTATTATACTAAGAATACTGAGGTGAATTGTAAAGTTTCATGGAGAAACAGAGTCACTTGATGGTTACTTGACTACCAAGAAATTTCTAGGAGAAATAGTCACTATCTATATATTTTTGTGATGCACTGAAAAATTAGTCTGAACCAACACTTTGAAAACTTTAGGGTTTTTTTTAAACATAAGGAATGAAGCACTTTTAATATGTCAACAAACACATGATCTGTAGAAAACTCAAATATAATGATAATCAACAATGATGCCATGATTGTAACTAGTAACTCCAGTTACTACTTTGTAACTCCAGATTGTAACTAGTAACTCCAACTCTCTGCCTTGTTTCCAATCTCTACTAGCTTTATCCTTAATTTTTTTAGAGTGAACTAAAGCAGACACAATAAACAACTAGTCTGAGAACCTGAATCCAGTATCATGTGGTCTGGGTAATAAGGTTTTATTGATTATTACCAGTAAGTTGGTAATAGGCTAAAAAAATTTTTGGTTCTTTTCTTTTTTATGAGAATTGGAAATGGAAAGTTATATTGGTATCAGCCATTTTCTTCTCATAGTCTTCATTAAATCTCTCATTCTGAGCAACAGTAAAGTGATTCTTCCAGTCTCCAACTGTCCCTGAAATTGTCATGTGGGAGAGAGTCAGTTTATATTTCTCCACCCTCCTGTTTCCATATGAATTGTTCTACTCTACCTTTCAAAGAGGGTGATATTGGACAAAACATTTATGTTGCTAACCTATCGATTTCATTCTGAAGGGAAGAAGAATTTCTTATCTGATTTTTGGGAGAGGGAGAGCCCATTATCTACTGATGCACATTCATGGGGGAAATAAAACTACCACAATTAAAACAGCAAGCCTGTGGGGACTTCTTGTCTTTTTCTCCTGCCCTCTTTGGACATCAAAGTGTGGTAGGTGCTTATGCTTGTAGTTTCCATTTATAGGCCCACTGAGAAGGTCTTGTATGTGGGAGAATTCATTGTATAGTTTTGAGGAAGAAAACAAAAAAAGAAGATCCCCCAAATTCTCCAACTGCAATCCTTGTTACCTTTCCACAGATTTTTTTCTCCCCCCTTAGTGCTTAACATCATCTGTTATCCTAGGTATAATTGTTTATTTTGTTTGTGGATATAATATAACATTCACAAGGGAAGAAATTTCTGTGTTTTGTTCACTGCTCTGAGCATTATCTAGAACAGTGACTGACACATATTAGCCCCTCAGTATTTTTGAATGAATAAATCTGATAGCATAGAGCCCTTATAAACCCACTATAAAATGGATTCTTTGCCCCATCTGACTTAATTCAGTGTTTTCACCTTATCAGCCAGATCTCTGGAAAGAAAGGGAGGATAAGGAATTGGATGTATACACCACACCTCACTCTCCAATTGTTTTCATTTCATTCCTGGTTTTCTACTTCTTTTTCCAGAATCATTTCTTTTTTTTTTTTTTTTTTTAAGATTTTATTTATTTGTTAGAGAGAGACAGTGAGTGAGCACAGGCAGACAGAGTGGCAGGCAGAGGCAGAGGGAGAAGCAGGCTCCTTGCCAAGCAAGGAGCCCGATGTGGGACTCGATCCCAGGACGCTGGGATCATGACCTGAGCCGAAGGCAGCTGCCCAACCAACTGAGCCACCCAGGCGTCCCTCCAGAATCATTTCTTATAGATCTTATTTTTCTTAGCCACAGAAAACTCCCTCAAATCTGTGAAAGATTGGACAATTCTTTAGGATTATGACCAAAAGAAATATAAATACCTTTTCTCATGAATGGAGAAACAGAGTGGTTCATGATTGTAGTAGGAATTGATGAATAATTTGCCATTGGATTCTGCTTCATAACATCAAATGAAGTGTGATGGACAATTTTATCTAGGACTTCATCATCTAGGTTTTTCCCAATAAATTCTGTCAACTTCTGAATTTCGTGCTTTGGATTCTATGGTGAGAGTCAAAAGAAAAGTGAAGATTTGATATAAGATAATTGGTTTAAAAATATTGAAATGAATTAATAACAGTAATCAGTAACATGCCATGAATTAAAATGAAAGAAAAATCTTAGGGGCACCTGGGTGGCTCAGTGGGTTAAAGCCTTCGGCTCAGGTCATGATCCCAGGGTCCTGGGATCAAGCCCTGCATCGGGCTCTCGGCTCAGCAGGGAGCCTGCTTCCTCATCTCTCTCTGCCTACTTGTGATCTGTCTGTCCAATAAATAAATAAAATCTTAAAAAAAATCTTAGGGGTACCTGGGTGACTCAGTCAGTTAAGCATCCAACTTTTGATTTAGCTCAGGTCATGGTCTCAGGGTTGTGGGATTGAGCCCCATGTTGGGCTCCATGCTTAGTGTGGAGTCTGCTTGAGATTTTCTCCTTCACTCTCTGCCTGTCCCCCTACTCATGCAATTTCTCTCTCTCAAATAAATAGATAAAATCTTTAAAAAATCTCTCACAAGTACTCAATTTAACATGAGGACCCACACTGTTCTCTTTTTTATTAACTGGAATTACTAAGCTTTTCTTGCTCTAACATGTAAACAAAAACTGAGTGGTATTAGTGAAACATTTAAAATAACATGCAGTGCATGGAAAATGCTTCACTAAGAGTTATGCCCAAGTGTCCTATGCAAGTCAGTTATGGGAGGAGTCTTGGTCTGTTAGATGGCTTACAGGGAGAGTCCATAGACCGATGATAAGAAGAAAGACATTGCAGAAGCATAGGGTCAGACAATTTAAGGAGGCTCTCTCCTGTTTCTGACATTGATAGAAATATCCCAGACCATCTCAGTCGTGGCAGTAAGTGGTAGGAAAAGAATGATAGATGACTATTTTGCACCCACGAGGTACTCAAGAGACACCCATGGCTAGTAAGTCTACTACCCAGCATATCCAGGTGTTTACGCATCCCTGAGAGGAGCTTAGTTCCAATGTTTCCTCATCAGAGGGACACACCATCCTGGGAAGCTGTGGCTATGGGAAGTCCCTATCTCTGGAAGGAGTGGCAGGGGAGTGCACGTGGAAAGGTTTAGCCTGACAACTGTGTTTTTGCTTTAAAAGCTTGGATGTCAAAAGTAGTATTTAATTTATTTGGCCTCACATAGACTAGGAATCAGCAAGAGTGGTGAGAACACTGTGCTTTGAGTGACTAGTCAGGGCACATTTCAGAACATGATGACAGAAATACTTAAAAGGACTCTAGGGACTCTGAAGTTAGAACTACCAGTTCAATAAAATTTCTTCCTGGAATTCATAATACATCAGGATGCATCTTGTTAAAAGACTGTAATTCCTGGTGACATAGTCTTACTTTCACACTGCTATGATACATATGATAGACAAGTTTCATGGAGCTTTCTTATTCTGAGTTTAATAGCACCCTTCCTTCTGTGGCTTCCCCAGTTTGTCATATCTATCCACGAAACGGAAACTCTCCCCTTATAGCACACAACTCCCTGCCATAATATTTCTTTACTGAGTATCTAAATCTAGAATTCTGTGAGTAGATAACTCTCAGCACTAAAATGGGGATATGTCCAACATTTTCTGTTTGAAAAAACCATAGAGAGGAATCTAAGCAACAACAACTTAAATCATAGATATGGAGAAGAGATTGAGGTTGCCAGAAGTGGGTAGTGGGGGGTGGGAAAAATGGGTGAAGGTGGTCAAAAGGTACAACTTCCAGTTATGAAATAGGTATATCCTTGGGATGTACTGTATAGCATGGTGACTATGGTTAATAATACTGTATTGTATATTTGACAGATGCTAAGAAAATAGATCTTAAAAATTCTCATCACAAGAAAAAAATTTGTAACTATGTGTTGGTAATAGATGTCAGCTAGACTTGTTGTGGTGCTCATTTCATAATAAATACAGATACTAAATCATGTTGTACCTGTAACTAATACAATGTTAAATGTCTATTATATCTCAACTAAAAAAATAGAAAAATTATTCTGTTTTACTCTTTTGATATTCTGTAGAAACAACTTGATGAGGCCCAGCAGTGACTGAACTTAAGGAGTTGTGCGTCTAAACTAATGCACCCACAAATCCCCTGGGCATTTTATAAAGTGCACATTCTGACTTAACAGGCCTGATGTGGTCTCTTAGAGCCCCATGCAGCTAATCTGTGAAGCACCTTTTGAGTACCAAGACTTCCAGTGATAAATTGAAGAACAAAGACTGTAATTTTTGTAGATCTCTGTATTTAGTTAAGTCACAGATAGTATTTAGCATATTATCATTTATACTATAACAATAGTATATCAGTATATATACTACATATGCTATATAGTATAATGATACTATATCATTATATAGTAGGCTCCCATGAACATCATCTTATTTAGTCCTCATTGTAGATCTTGGAAGAGTATATGTTACTATCTAGTTTTTGCATTTAGGGAAACTAAGTAAGTCTCTAAGATGTTAAGTGTCCTCAGCAAGAATACTTGCCAGTAGGTGGTAAAGCCAGAACCTGAATTCAAGAATTTTGAATCTAAATCATTAGTATTTTCCATTACACTCTAATTTCTTAAGTCATTTCTTGAAATTGTGATGTTTCTCAAGTACTAATGAAAAAAACCCAAAATGTACTACAAATGTTTTCCTTTCTAAACAGAATTTTAGAATAGACATGAAAGGGGAAAAAAGGTGTCACTCATATTTTGCCTATCTGGAAAAGGTGTACCATATGGGATATGCTCTGGGGAGCCCCAGGAAGTTGGAGATGAAACTATGTGATACATAAACTCATGATATGCCATGTGTACTTTGATGAATGGACAGCAGCAGCCAATGAAATGCAGCATTATCTATTCCTTGTTTCAATCTGTGAGTCCCCAGTGTGGTGCATACATTATGACCTAAATGTCTTATGGTCCATTAAAACATTGCCCCTCACCTTCTTCAGGTCCTCATAGAAGAGGTAGAGAATGCGATGTTGGTCTTTGGCTTTCCACCATCCTTTCACATGGTCATGCCAAGAACCCCAGCACACTGCAAAGAGGGATGAAAAATGGTAATGAATCACAGAAGCCCAACAAACAAATATCCCACTGAAAGGAGAGTTCCTAAAGAGAGGGAGAATATACTGATGATTTCTTCACAGTAAAGCAAGCAAAGCCCTGGCTGTTCTAAGGAAATGATTCTTTCCTTTTAGAGTGAGGATTTTGAGAAAAGGAAGAAACAAAAGCTGAATTCTCTTACCCTTCCCAGCCAGAAAACTCTCAAAATACTCTTCCCAGGTTCCTGGAGCAGGAAGGGCTTTATTCATTCTTTGGAAATGGTAATAAGATACCATATTGTCCTTTGGATTTCTTGCTACATAGATTATCTACGAATGGCAGGAGGAGGGAAAAAAGCAAAAGTAGGATTAGACTTATATGTAGTTATTGCCCACACAAATTATGTTCAAGTGGATACATTCCATACAGATGAGATTTTCTGAATGTTGTGTTCTTGTGATCTTGGTCTTTGTGGGACTTGAGAAGGATTCAGATCAATTTGCATATTGATTATTGTGAAGAGATAGACTCTCTGTTCTTTAATAAGTGAAGTGGTTTTTTTTCAAAAGATTTTTATTTATTTGTTTCTGAGAGAGAGAGAAAAAGAGAGGTAAGGGGCAGAGGGAGAGGGAGAGAATCTTAAGCAGACTCCATACTGAGCATGGAGCTCCCGATATGGAGCTCGATCTAAAGACCGTGAGATCATAACCTGAGCTGAAACCAAGAGTCAGATGCTTAGCTGACTGAGACACCCATGTGCTCCAACAAGTAAAGTGATTTAAGAGGGAACTGAAGACCACTCTAGGGTTGTTCTAAGTAGTAAACTGTGAATTCCTTTTTCTTTTTACCTTACAGTTTTTTTCTATGAAGGATGGTGGCAGCAGCTGGATGGGAAGATGTGTTTTCAGGGTCCGTGGTGAGGGCATTTCATTAGCTTGGTCCAAACCTGTAAAATTGATTTTTGATCACTTTCCACCATTTGTATTTGCTTCAAGATCTTGCTGCTTCAATTGTTACTATTGTAGGAACAATCGAACAATTCAAGTCACCTGTGCAAGCACTATAACTGTAAATTTGATCTGAGAGAATATTTCTAGCCTATGAATGATTTTTTAAAAATGTGGAACAGTTTTTAAACACAACAAAGAAGAAACTAGGTAAATAAGAATGTAAATTGTTCATACTTGTCCATCATGAAATTATCTCACTTGGGCTCACCCTTATGGAATAAAATTAATTTCTAATGGAGAATAAAAACTTAACTTACTTTTGTATAAGCAGTAATTCCAACTCCATTAGAAAATGTCTGGAGTACAAAAATGGCCAGACATAGTTAAAAAAAAGTGCAAAGTCACAGAATTCATTAATAATTGTTTGAATGCCTAGAATTTAATTTTTTTCTAGTTTTTCAAGGTGGTTGTATTAATTCTTATGTCTTTTCTATTAATTTTTTTCAGCTTGAATGCCTAGAATTTTGAGAGGGCTATGGGGTAGTAAAAATGTTAGGTGTTTATTTAGGCCTTAGTCAAGTATGGCCATTTGAAACTTACCAGATCCTACGGGTGGGAGTATCCATTCAATGAAAGGAATTCGTATATGAGTAGGTGCTCGTTGACTTTTCTCAATATCGCCTTCATTTTGTATTAAGTCCACTATCTCCTGAGTCCATGTTGTTCCTTATTCCATTTGTAAGATGAAGATGCACAGACATTTAGTGTATTGCATTTCTTAAAATATGATTATACTTGTCAGAACACCTCTCTGAATTTTAAAGCTAGGTTTATACTGGAATTTAGAAAACATCATTTTTTATTTATGTCTTGTGTTATCATAATGTGAATATTTATACAAAGGTTGCAATTTGGAGTGGATATTATATTGGTAAATAGTTCACTTTTTTACCTGTCATAACCATTAATTTGGATTGTTACCCGATTGATATAGCTGCATTGTTCTAAGAAAGACAGAATGAAAGGTCTTTCTCACTTGATTATAATCTCCTGGAGAGTAATCACTACGTGGTTTTCAAACTGTTTCCCAAGCACATAGTGTGGGGCTGCCACATAGGAGGTATTTAATATGTGTTGGTTGAATGAACAAATGAATGA
Organism: Taxidea taxus jeffersonii; assembly: GCA_003697995.1. NCBI lineage: Eukaryota > Metazoa > Chordata > Mammalia > Carnivora > Mustelidae > Taxidea > Taxidea taxus. The sequence continues at coordinate 139,596 of ML105104.1, read as the reverse complement.
TTAGTACCTAGGCTTGATATTGATCATTAGTACTTAGATTTCATTTTCAACTTTTTCTCAATTTTTCCCTTATCTCAGGGACTAGAAGGTTAAAAAGTGTATTCCCTAGACTTCTTTACCACTAAGATTTTGAGTACTATTTAGATACTGCTAATGAAATGCATTGGAAAGTGGAAGAGTGATAGAGGTCATTCTTCCCGAGGTAGTGACACTAATGGTAGCTCCAATAGGTAGACATTTTGCATAGGCCATACACATTTTGCTGCCTAGTTCCTTGAACCCGAGAAGCTACTGGAAGAAGGGCCTCTTTCTCCAGCCTCAGTTTCTGTGTGCTGCCTGATTCTAGACGAATATAGTTCCTACCAACTGAATCTTCATACTTTGATGAAGAACTGTTGTACCAGATATTTTGACAAATCCATGTTGGGAAGATATTTGACAATTTTAGGATGGTCTCTGATTCCTGGATCTGGGCTGATCTTCCTGCAGTCTATGACACTGTAATGAGTCTATGACTCATTGCAGATGCCTTTTCTCATACTGTCAATTCAGTGCTTTTAGGTCTACAGGAAGGGTGTAAGTCAGGGAACAATGAAAAATTTACTTTTTATATCCTAGACGAGTTAGATTTCTAATAGTTTCTGGCACCAACTCTTTCATAGCAGGGTAAAGGACCAATATTTCTTTCGCTATCTAATCAAAGAGAGAGCTGTTTACACTGATTTGATGTATTCACTGAATTTACAGCTGTTTAGAGCTAGCTAACTTTGGGGCAGGCTGACACGTTGCTAGAGGTTTGGAGATGAGTGGAATGACTTCTCAGTTCATCCTCCAGAAGTCAGTGATTTTAGAATATATTTTTCTCTTGGCTCATTCCCAGGGTATTTAATTATTCTTTTAAAAATTTAGGTATAAACCACATTTTTCATCTATGCTTATTTCTTCTTCCTGTTAATAAATATAACCTTTATTAATGGGTAGGGCTTTAGTGATGATTAAATGTTACATTAGCTGGCAAGCAGGTTTTTTTTTTGAGTGTGTTGTTTGGATCATTCAAGTCCTACAAATTCTAACGCATGAAAACTTTAAACAAACCAAGTCTTACTGCTCACATTTGGCAGATGGAGAAAAGATTAATTTTTAAATATTATACTTAAATGATGTAACCATGTACTGAAGTGATGTTAAAGTAGAATTGTGGACAAAATTAAAACTGTGAGATGTGATTCTCACCAGTGATGACTTTTACATTCACATTAGGAAAGTTTATTCCTGAACAGGCTCATGATGAGTAAGATTAGAAAATTAGGAACAACATGAAAGTGATGGATAAATGAGAGTCTAAAGCTGCCATCTGCTGGCAGGGTCTTTTGTCAGGTTCATTAGAGATAAGACTCAAGAGGGGTTTGAACATACAATCTAAGAAAATGCTTAGGTTTATATTTTTTGGTATGTGTGCACAAGTGTGTGTTTCAATATGAACATCTGTGTATGTGTGTATGTGGAGTTATTGACAGGGAGCTTGGTTTTGCAAAGACCAAATATATATGCAATCTGGCTGTGAATTGAATAGTTTATTTTTAGAATACATGAAGATATGCACAAATATCTGCAGAGAACTATTTCTTCCTGGTCATCCTTAAATTTTTATGATACAGTGGCTGGACTCAAGAAGTTTAACTTCTATAGCAACTTTTGTTAAACTGCTTATTGAAACAAGGAGGTAGGTTCACAACATACCACAAAGGAAGATAGAAATCAAAAGAGTAATTCTTAGACCCTGAATTGGGAGAGTTTGAGGGCTTCTGGAGGCTGCTGAGGTGAAATGAGCATTGTAGGAGCAAAGCTCCCCTAATTCTTCTTCTTTTGGGGGAAATCCCCTTTTTAGCTTACACACAGACAAAGCAGCGTTTTTTTTTTTTGTTTTTTTTTTTTTTTGCTTGCTTGTTTGTTTTTTTTTACAGGATCTGCACTAAGAGCCTGCATTGGGAACAAACAAATCAATAATCTAGTCCGTTAGTTCCTGGCTGTTTGAGTCACTCCTGGGAAAGTAAAAAAAATATGTACCTTATAAGAATTAAATTCTTAAAATTTTGTGCATTATTTTAATATTTTTTCTGTAGTTTCAGTTTCCACAAGTGTTTTGACTTAGCCATATCACTCTGTTCAGTAAACAATTTTCCAACCCAGATCAGTTTCTTTATTTCACTACTAATATTTTCCCCACTCACCTTCCTAATTCTCTTCTTCACCACCCCCTTCCTTCCACCTACCTGCTTTAGGGTAGGTGGCAATAAGCAGATCATCGGACTTGGCTTGGAAGTTCCAGATCTGGTCCCATGTGTCACAGGTAGGTGTGGGTTGCAGAATCCCCTTCACATAGTCGACAGTTAGGCGCTCTTTTTCATCAAATGTATCATTCTTTGTTTTGTTTAAGGCCATTAGTGTCAGAAATGAGAATCCTGCTCCAGATAAAATGTTACTGCTCAATCAGCACAAAGCTGAAGTCTGTTTATTGAACAGACAATGCAAAGAAGACTGCAAGTTCTTGTACAGCCTAGGGATGGCTGGCAGTCAAGGGGGGAAGTAGCTACAGGTCTGCAGGCCCAAGTTCCAGGAAGCTCGGAACTACTGTTTAGGCCTTTGTACCGAGGCGTTTTCTTAATGAGCTCCAGTGCTCCTCCCAGCCAGGCTATGACATAATACCAGAGGCCCTCCCAAATCCTGGCTGCTGGGTGAGGTTCATGTTCAGTCCTGCTCTTGTGTGTCAGTTTAACAGGGTTAGTGCCATGTTGTTTATGTTTTTCATCTTTGTGTTTGTAAAATAATTCACAGATATTCATTAATTGTTTCTTCTGTTAATTTTAAGCTAATTAAAAAGTTACAGAGAATTTGCTCATGGAATTAGATAGCAATATAGAATAACTTCTCTGAAAGGCTGAAGGGAAATTTCTGTCGGCTCTTGGCAGGAAGGTCCTAGATTTGAATCTCTTAGGACAAATATCTGGAAGGGTCGGTGTTGTTATTTATTTTTTTTTTAAGATTTTATTTATTTATTTGTCAGAGAGAGAGCAGGAGCAAGCACAGGCAGACAGAATGGCAGGCAGAGGCAGAGGGAGAAGCAGGCCCCCTGCCGAGCAAGGAGCCCGATGTGGGACTCGATCCAAGGACCCTGGGATCATGACCTGAGCCGAAGGCAGCCGCTCAACCAACTGAGCCACCCAGGCGTCCCCGGTGTTATTATTTTTAAGAGTAAAATAAAATATTCTCTATTACAGAAAGTTCTCTTCCTTTTGTAGGCCGGTTCCCTCTTGAATTTTCTTCTCCTGTTTCAACCATTACTTCTTCTCTGCTGGCCACCTCTCGAACAAGGCTAGATTCCTTTTAGTTTTTTTTTTTTTTTAAGATTTATTTTAGGGGCACCTGGGTGACTCAGTGGGTTAAAGCCTCTGCCTTCAGCTCAGGTCATGATCTCAGGGTCCTGGGATTGAGCCCCGCATCGGGCTCTCTGCTCAGCAGGGAGCCTGCTTCTTCTTCTCTCTCTGCCTGCCTTTCTGCCTACTTGTGATCTCTGTCTGTCAAATAAATAAAAATCTTTAAGATTTATTTTAGAGAGAGAGAGAAAAATAGAGTGAGCACATGTACATGAGTGGGGGGAGGGGAGAGGGAGAGAATCTCAAGCAGACTCCCTGCAGCACACAGAGCCCTATGCAGGGCTAGATCTCAGGACCCCAAGACCACAACCTGAGCTGAAATAGAAAGTTGGATGCTTAACCGGCTGACCCACCCAGGCCCCTCTCCTTTTAGTTTTTAACTGCTAAATATTATAGGTCACCCACCTAGTTTTCCTGTGTCTTACTGTGATGTAATAAAGAATGTATCAGGTCTTTGTTTCTGGTTCCTTGCACAGAGTTTCAAAAACTCTTGGAAGTTCCTGAATGATTGGAGTATGTTTGGTTATTCATAATGAGTCCGTTTAGACTATTCCTGAGTTTATGCTAATGAGGTTACTCCTGGTGGGCTCCTTAGATAGTTTCAGAGGACGGGCTCCTTAGATAGTTTCAGAGGACGGGCTGACCACACCAGAAAGATCAAGGAGGTATTAGAGGGTTGGAACTTTCAGTCCCATATCCAACCTCTGGTGAAAAGAAAGGGGCTAGAGACTGAGTCCAATCATGTGGCCAATGACAGAAGACCCCAGCAAAACTGTTCACTGAAGCTCAGTGGAGCTTCCTGGTTGGTGAACACATAGATGTGCTTGGAAGGTGGTATATCCAGATTCCATGCGGAGAAGGCAAAGCAGCTCTGTATTCCCTTTCTGTCAAGAACTTGCCCTGGGCACCTCTTATTTGGCCGTTCCTGATCTGTATTTTTTAGGATAAAACTCTAATTGTAAGTATAGTGCTTTCAATGAGTTCTGTAAATCACCCATTCTAGTGAATTGTTGAACCTAAGGGGTCATGGGAAACTCCAAATTTATAGCTGGTTTGTCAGAAGTGCAGATGGCCTCCAAGACTTGTGGCTGGCATCTAAAGTGGAGGCAGTTTTGTGAATAACTTTGTCCTTAACTTGGGGTCTGCACTAACTCTAAGTAGTTAGTGTCAAAACAATTGAATTGTAGAACACTCAATGGACGTCAGAGAATTATTATTGGAATATCATTCTTGCCCTAGGCTTTTTCAGAATCCATTCTGTTTTGGGCAATCAGGAGTTTCACTTTTGCTTAAAGCCCTTCCCAGCCAAACCTTCCCAGCGTCCCAGGAGGGCCTTCATCTCTTATGGGACTGCAGCCAGGAAGGCCTTTGTTCTCATCCTGGCAGGCCCCCAGCTCCCTCCTGTGTCGAAGCTGCCTTTCTTCTGTTGATACTGTCTTGGCTATTGCCTGTTTGGTTCTTGTTTGGTTTTTTAGCTTCCTCCAAGTTTCTTTTTTTAATGTCTTCCTTCAATGTGTCCTTTCTGGAGAGGCTTTCTCTGAATTTCAATGTTGTCTGAACTAGGTCTCTCCTATTTCCTTACTTGTGACACCTTCCTTTCCTTTAGAATGGCCATCAGAATTTAGTCTTGCTTGTTTACTTGTTCACGTTTTCTGCCTCCTATTCTATACTTTTAGATGTGTAAAATAGGGCTTGGGCTCTGTCTTGTCTTCTCACTCCAAGCCAGCTCTATGCCTGGTGCCTAGTATGCCACTATTTCTTGAGATAAAGAATGAGTACACCTAAGTAGAAAATGGGAGAAATGAGTTCTGTGAGCCATCATTGTTGTGGGGATTAGGTATGCCTGGTGGCTATCACTTGGTAATCTGCAGACAGAAGTCAGGAGTCAGACTGCTTGTATGTGAATCCTGCACCAACTCCTGGTAGATGTGGGCCTACAGACCTGTCACACATTGGGCACCAAAGATGAAATTATACCCTTTCTCCTCCAATTCTTCCTCAAAGTACTACTACAGCATATGACTACTACTTCTACTTCCTCTTCTTCTGACTCTGTTACTGTTTTTTTTCTGGGTTGGAATGGAGATTCCAACTCTCAGTGCACTTGCTGGATGTCCCAGTTGCAAACTTTAGTAACCCATTCAGGCCACAAATGTGATCCATTTGAAAAAATTATGACTGGGACTTCTAATATGTTTTTCTTAGGAAAAGTCAGAGTGCAGGCTACCCTCCTTAAATAGGTTCTTTTTTAGTGTTTTTACAAAAAGAATCTGTCTAAAATAGATTTTTGGTTCAGTAAACTGCTTTAAAAGACAACTATTGGAAAGTGAGCTGAGTTTGTACTGAATAAAATTTAATTGGAATTGTGTTTACTCCTTGAATCAATATTTAGCTTAGGTTCATTAAAAATACCTCATTTGTTTTGCAAGGCTTCAAACCAAACCAGGAGGAAGGAACAATAAAGCCATAATCAAGAAAACTTGATCATCTAGGCTGGGATTGAGAAACATCTTGTAGTTTACCCATAACTTGTTTCCATTCTACCTTATCCTGTTTAGATTTCTGAAACATATGTGGCTTATCCATAACTTGTTCCCACTATACCCTATTCTATTTAGATTGCTCTTTTTTATTATTATTTTTTTAAAGTAGACTCCATACCCAATGTGGAGCCTAATGTGGGGCTTGAACTCACGATCCCGAGATCAAGGTCTGAGCTGAGATAAAGAGTTAGACACTTTTGGTTTTGTTGACTGTCACATGATCTCCCTGATATGAGGAAGTGGAGATGCAACAGGGGTGGGGGTTAAGGTGGTAGGAAAAGAAAAAATGAAACAAGATGGGATTGGAAGGGAGACAAGCCAAAAGAGACTCTTAAGGTCATAAAAGAAACTGAGAGGGGTGGGGGGGGGTTTGGGAGAGGGTGGTGGGTGGGGGGTTTATGTTTAAATAAAAAAGCTTAAATTAAAAAAATAAGAGTTAGAAAATTAACCCACTGAGTCACTAAGGCACTCCTCTATTTATATTTCTTTATGGCTATTTGTAATACTCTCTTCCAGAAGTAAGTAGGGAAAAAATTAAACTGAAATGAATTGTGTTAATACTTGCTACTTTGATCAACTCCAGAGAGGTTGGGGTTGAGTTAAACTCTAAGTGAAGTAAGGATGTAGGAAATCTTTAATCTCAGATAATTCTTTAAAATATAAATCCAAGAATTCTTTATATTTTTGGAAAAATAAGTGGTGTTAAAACACAGAACACCCAGTTACATTTGAATTTCAGATAAATAATGAAGAGTTTTCAGTATAGGTATATCCCATGCAGTATTTGGGATGTACTTAAACTTAAAAAATTATTTGTTGTTTATCTGAAATACAAATGTAACTGCAGGTTCTATATTTTATTTGGAAACTCTAGGTAGGTAAGAATATGCTAGCTAAATCCAACTTCAAAACAGAAAAACTCTGGAGTGGATTTAGAGTGGAATTAGAAAGATGACTGAACCAGAAACCTCTTCAGAATTCCACATAAACTGAGTGACCTCCCTCCAGACTCTTTTCCACTGGTTTGTAGGCAAATGTGTACTGTTTGCACTTCCCGGTTATTAGTATTTTTGCGGGCTCTACTTCTAGGCCTGGAGAGTTACTCAGCTTGTTTTGTGGAGATGGCCCTACTTCATGGGTGACTATGGGTAAGGAAATGACACAAAGATTTTCAGTATGAAAAGCAGTGAATAAACAGAAATTGGTATAAGTCCATGTGTTAGGTGATACTTCTATGTATGCTTGGCCCTGATCTATCCTTATTAGTGTTGAGGGATTTTGGGGCAGGGAGAGATAGTGGGCACGTGTGGGCCTCTTCATACTGTGTTTCATGAGAAGCTTACTTCTTTATGCTACAGCATATCACAATATAGCGTGTTCTCCAATATCCAGTTTACTCAGATAAAACAAGAAAAGGATTTAGGTGCCAAAAAAGGAGTCTTTGAGCTCCCAGCATCAATGAAGAAAGGAAAGAATAGCAGGTAAGTAGCTGTAGCTAAAATGTTAGGAATTCTGATCAACTGGTAAGGTCCCTAAAGGGGAAGGGACACCCTTGTCTCTGAAATTGTGAGAACCACAAGGAGACCTCCTTCTATGAACAGGAGGTTGCTTTTGCTTTGTCGTGTTCCTAGGTCCTGAGGCAGTTTTCTTTTTTTCTGTGAAGCAAACACAACCTGCTTCTGTTCCCAGCAAGTGAAGAGTGAGGGGGTGTACTCTCCCTGCCTTCCCCTCCTTACTCATTTGAAAACAAACACACAGGCTCTTTCTTTTTTCAAGCTTTAATGTTCATTGCTAAAAAGAAACAGAAGGTTAAGAAAAGATAGCCAGTGGGGGTATATAGAATTTGTAATTTTATGGTCTCTGTTTCCTGACTTCCCCGCAGTGTCTCTCTAAACCTTCATGTGTCTTCTGGACCAGAATTTAGCTGCTTTCAGAAAATAGAAGATCAGAGGAGGTAGCAGCCAGCATTAACAATGAGCAGAAAGGATGGAGACAGACCAGGAGACTGGCCATTTATGAAGATAGCCTCACAGATGAAGAGGGGAGGAGGAATTCCCATTTACTAAGTGCCTTCCATTTGTAGGATCTTGCGACTGCCTCAGTGGAAAGACAGTCTCTGCTTTCAGGGAATTTGCAGTCTGATACAGAGATAGATATGCAATAACGCAATTAGAATATAGTATGATACTTACTTTAGGGGGGGTATGGATACAGTGTTCTACAGCATTGGAGAAGGAGCACTGAAATCAGACTGGTCTTGGACGAGATCTTCCGGAATAGAGAAGACATTTAAACTGAGGCCTAAATGATGAATTGAGGTTTGCCAAGTGACTGAGAGCGGAAGTAGTCTATGTAGAGGAGCTTGCATGTGCAAAAAGGCACAGGAGGTAAGGTATTTTCAGGGGGAAGTGGGCAGCATTCTGGAGGGTAGGAGGTGTGTGTTGCAAGACCTTAGATGTTGCAAAAGGAGCTCAAGTTAGATACTATGTAGATAAAGAGGAGGCTACTGAAAAGTTTTCAGGGTGGCAGTAATTGTCATATTTAATCCTTTGAGGTAAGAAGTTGTGTCTCGAATTTAGGTGGAAACTTGGAGAAGTAAAATAAGGGCCTCAATTTCAGAAGGTAATAAATGGTAAAGTGAGGACTCCGTTTCATTTGTGTTCGACTGCAGAGTCCAGGCACCTTCCATTTCACAGAGTTCTACAGTCTGGAGATGATGGATATGGGAGAAAGTGATTTTCAAGCACCTGTGCCCTTCTAAAAGCATATCTACTAACACACAGGTTAGTGTTGGGTCTGGCTGTCACTGCCTCTAGGAAGATAAGCAAGGTCATTTAGCCCTCTGGTCCATACTGTCAGCCTCCAGGGCCCTAGCATGGCAAGTTACATTTATAACAGTCAAGTCAACTGCGCATTTTAGAAAGGTTTAAAATGAAAATCAGTATTTCCATGTTAACTTCCGACTCTCTGGAGTCAGAATGAATTATTTGAGGAAGGGCCTGTATAACCAGTATGTTGGTTAGAGGCACTATCTAGCAATAGAATGAAAGTCTTTGCAAAACGTGGCCACAAAAAGTCCTTAAAGGTTGGGATAGTTGATTGAAGTCACACATGCTATATGATGAGTACAGGTTGTAGTCACCAATAGTAGCATTTTAATCCCTGGCAAGGTATTGTGAATATTTTACCATTGATATAACCAGGCCATGTGAAGCAGGAGGAATGTGTAAAAACTCAAGACCTCTGTGGAATTCATTCTTCCCTTAGGTTCCCAAAGTTTGAAACTGTGCACATTTAGCAACAACTCTCTGGCTGGTGGTAATTGGTTCGGATCTCAAACCACAGGGAGCTTTATTGAATGGATATAAAATATTGTATGTGAATACAAGACATATGGATCATCTTTATTCTTGTGCACTGGTCTAGGCAAGACTTCTGTGCTCTTGCAGAGAAAGGAATGCCAAAAAGTTGCTAATATATTACTCATAAAAATATTAATCTCATGCTGAAAATATAGTAGCCCTAGTTTTTATCAGAACTATATAGCAAAATCAATGAAAATTTGTTTACTATTTTTATTTTTGCATCATTTACAAGTACTTCATCTGTTATGACACAGTTCTATCAATAGGCACTGAACATAATTAATTTGAAATGTTTCAATACTTGCTCAAATACCAAAGCAAGTACTGTATTCATTCCTCTCCCTTCCTCTTCTCTTCTCTCTCCCTTTTTCTTCCTGCTACCTCTCTTCTTTCAGTACTTCAGTGAAATGGATGAATCGCCTCTTGGGCCTTTGTACTGAATTGACTATGTTGGGATGTTTACCTGTCCAGATGTCTCCTGTTGCTTGTCTCATAGCAACAAGGCGAGGTAAAAATTAATAGGGTGTTTTTGGGGACTGTTTGATTCCCAGGTATATCTCATTATCTCCTCAGTCATGTCTTACTACTTGAGAGAATATGTAGGGAACTGGGAGAGCAATAATTAATGGCTAAATAAGAGGTAATGTGGCAGAGACCTGGTAATAGTATCTCACACTTGTGTAGTGCTTTGCATCATCCCTGTTTTCCCACATAGCCACATGAGGATATGCTAGCATGGGTCTCAAGGGGCAGCAGAATATGGTAAACTAAGGGGAATTCTAAATGATGGATGTCCTTGATGGAGGATACAGGCAAGGAAAACTATTCCTCTACCTCACCACTTTCCACTGGTTATGATGAGACTGATGGATGTCAGATTCAGGTTGTCTGATGAGATCTTATTGTCCGTGCCTACTATCCATCCAGTGTCCATGCCTATCATCTATGCATTTTCTCTAATAAGACCTTTTGCAATAGTCCTAGGAAGGATGCAAAGTGGTAAAGGTGGAAGTATCCTCATAAAGGGTAGAAAGAATTGAAGTAATGGTTCATGGCACACTATCATCACTGGTCCATGCAAGGCCCCTCTCTCTTATTTTTATCCTTGTACCTCATTCCCATTGCCCTCCTCCTGTAGAATACATGGCATTTAACATGCATCTATGGTTTGTAAGTGTTCTTGCAAAATGAATATTTTTGGTTTATTTTTTAAAAAAACTTACTTTTTCCTCTAAGCACAATATTTTAGAGATATCTCTATACTTCTATATGTAAATCTACTGCTTGTAATTAATTGTTTTCTGATATCTCTGAATGTGTGTCACCACATTTTACTCTATTTAAATTCCTGGCACCGGGCACTCAGATAACCTTCAACTCCCAGCCAGCAAAAAAAAAAAAAAAAAAAAGTTACAAGAAACATGAACATAAATATCCTTATACACATTCCTTTACAGAATTGCTTAAGCATTTATTTGGGACATATTAACAGGTGGAATTTCTGGGTTAACCAATGTTTGTTTACTTAATTTTAATAGGCATTGCTAACTTGATTTTCTGGATAACTGCACATGTATATGCTTCATCAGCAATATGGTATTTGACTTTCTAATTTTGGCTTGCTTAATAGATATGAAGTAGTAGATCATTGTTTTATTGTTTTTACTTGTGTTAAATCTTTAGAAGATTTATTTATTTGAGAGAGAGAGAGTGCAAGCAAGGGGAGGGGCAGAGGGAGAGGGAGAGAGATCCTCTTCAAGCAGACTCCCTGCTGAATGTGGAGCCCACAAGGAGCTTGTTCTAGGACCCTGAGATCATGACCTGAGCTGAAGCCAAGAGTCAGGCGCTTAACTGACTGAGCCACCCAGGCACCCCATAGCTTCAGTTTTTAAAAAGTTTCTCAGGATGCTTTAATTTTCTTTTTTTAAAAGATTTTATTTATTTATTTGACACAGACAGAGAGAGATCACAAGTAGGCAGAGAGGCAAGCAGTGGGAGAAAGGGAAGCAGTCTCCCTGTTGAGCAGAGAGCCTGATGTGGGGCTCGATCCCAGAACCCTGAGATCATGAACTGAGTGGAAGGCAGAGGCTTAACCCACTGAGCCACCCAGGCACACCTAATTTTATTTTCTATATGACAAAAAGAGAAACTTCTTATTTTCCTTATTTCAAAAATAAATTACATTGGTTAAGAAAAATGTAGAAAAATATGAGCATACAGACAAGTCAGAAAGAAAAGTTGAAAATCAGGGTTTATTTTTGAAGCCCTTATAGCAAAAAAGCTGCTAGAGGAAGCAGTCTCCTTCTGACCACCCAGCAGCTCTGGGGGTTTGAAGGGGTGGAGAAATGACACTCAAGGGATGCTGCTCTGTCTGTGGGTATTTTCATCAAGGGCTCACTGGAGCATGGCTTGTGGACTGCCCTATGACTTGAAGGATACTGACATGGGTGGTCTGGATAGCTGTCACTGATTGTCACTCTTTAGGGGTGATGTCACTAAAGTGACTCACTAAAGGGGTGTCACTCTTTAGGCAATGATGGTTCCTACGCAAAACATAAGAAAGAACAATGCAAAAAGAAGAGCAGCTTTCCTCTACCAGTTCTCTCCTGTCCTTGCTTCCTCTAGCCACCCTCTGCTCTAGGCTGCTGCCCATCCCCAACCCTCACCACAACTGAAGTTAGCAGTGAGTGTCCTCAGGGCTTCTCAGGACTGTAGAGTTTGTCCCTGTAATGCACACACCCTTTCACTTCAGTTTTCTGCAGAACTGGTATTGAGGGAAGTATTGGCAATCTAGCAGGAACCAGATACCTTTGGGGAAAATTCCCAAGCTAATGACCTAAGGAATTCATGGAAAAACAAGACTATAACTGCTATTGGGCTTAACAATAACCAGAACTTGGCAAGTCTACAAAAATGTTCTTAGTAAATGGTGTTGGGTCTACATATTTTTAAAAAAGGGCTTTAAGATGTGGTTTTGAATTTCCAGTTTAGATACTTTCTGTCTGTGAGACCTCAGAAAAATTATTTAATCTTCTGAGCTTCAGTGTCCTTATTTGTAAAATGGGAATAATATTACCTGTCTCATGTATTGCTGGAGATTCAAAATGCATTTGAACTTAGACATACTTAAACACCATGGTGTCTGACACATAGACAAGAATTCCTTTTATGTTTGTTGTAGAGTACGTTCCTCTTCTTTCTTTAGTGATGGAGCCCTCACCCTAGGTGCTGATTTCTGAAGATTCCTTGATTTTCACAGTAGGCTTGGCCACTCTGAGTTTACTGGGATATCCGGCTTTTATACGGCATCATCCATATTCCAAGTTTATTCCCAGGACTTTCTTAGACTACTATGATATAAGGTGTTTAGCTGGCATTCTGCTAAGTTCTTGAGCTCATCCTCAAGTTGAAGTGAATGTTAATTTATATCATCAAGTCTGGCTTATATCCAAGGCTAGAAGAATGAACATTTAAACCAGTAGAGACAAAGTCTCTGGGGAAAATTTTCTTTCCAAGAAGCATCTGCTGCTGTCCTATCCCTAACACTGGGGAAAGAACACGGGGAGGTTGGGAAGCTGATCCTACCATATGAGCAGAAAATGGCTACTGTGTATTTCTTTTGTTTTAGATTATTATTTCTTAAAAAACATAAAGGCTATATGGGTTATTAATTGTACTGAAAACAAAATGTTCTTCAACTGTATTGTAGCCGGTCAATGTGAATACAATGTGAATAAGGAGGTTGTCTTTATGACTGGTCTTGATGTCTAGTTTTACTTCTGAGAGCTCTATGCAGAAAGACAGAGAAATTACCAGCCACTTTTTTTTCCACAGTTTTCATTAAATTATTCATTCTGAACCACTAAGTAGTGATTTTTTTCCCTTAACCTCCAGTGGTGCCTAAAGCATGCCAACAAATGATACTTTAATGTGAAAATACATGTATAGAAATACCTGAAGAATGTATTCCAAAATGTTAAAGCTACCTCTGGGAGGTGGGATGATATATAATATAATGAACTTCTGGAATTTTCTATAATAAGTATGCATTATTTTATAATAAGAAAGTTATTTAAAAGTTAAAACAGTTTATAATTAATTATAATAGAAAACTATTTTGGAGATTTAAAGTATCTTGAAAGTTGATTTTCTCCTAACACCTTAGTGAGAAAGGAGAATTATTATTAGATCATTTGAAAGATTGTCTTTCATAAGAAAGTCAGACAGCATATATATTAATATTATGATGATGATGATGAACATCAAGAAACATGGCCCAGAGATGTTCTGTAACTTGGACTTGAATAAACACATGAGAGATCAGAAGAGCCTGGCATTCTGACTCCTACCTCCATGTTAATTGTATTTATTTATAGAGGACACAGTTCTAAACTCTTTACATGGAATAACTCATTTATTCTTCACACACCTGCTCAAGGTAGATACCAATATTCTCTCCATATTATAGATGACACAGGTGACATATTACAGATGATACAGAGGAACAGAGAGGTTGAGTAACTTATCCATGGTTATAGATAGATAGTATAAAGATAAAAGATAAAATAGATAGATTTTAGTATAAAGTTTGGCTTCAAGGACAAGAGACTGCAAAGTAGAAAAAGATATATATATAAAATAGCATTATATTTAGGGTGCTTTACATGTGTTTTTGAGAGCAACAGGATGAAAAGGTATGGTTTGTCCCTGTACTTACACTTTATTATTTATTTTTTTAAAAGATTTTATTTATTTATTTGACAGAGAGAGAGAGAGAGAGAGAGAGATCACAAGTAGGCAGAGAGGCAGGCAGAGAGACAGGAGGAAGTAGGCTCCCTGCTGAGCAGAGAGCCCGATGTGGGGCTCGATCCCAGGACCCTGAGATCATGACCTGAGCTGAAGGCAGAGGCTTAACCCACTGAGCCACCCAGGTGTCCCTGTACTTACACTTCAATTTACACTTAAAATTATGAAGTGTTTATTATATGTGAAGTATGTTTTAAGGTAGTGAGGAAACAAGTATGGTCAGTGGTGCTGCCCTTGTGAAGCTCAGAATGTAGTGCAGGAAGGTAGCAGTGAAAACAATGAACATCATATAATAAACACTGAATATTAAATGATATATTAAGTATGTGACCTTATCCAGTGAAATAGAATAACCGCAAAGCAAAGAGTTTTTGGAGTTCTCACTTTAAATTTCTTGGTAGTATGGAATTAACTAAAAATAAAAATCACATATAATTTAGGAAAGCACTTTATAATTTCAGAAATGATAAAGTATATATATTAATTGTTACACTAAGAAGGATAGGGCAAAAAAATAATGGTAAGCCTGCTGTGAGGTTATTCCTCAATAGGGAAAATTTAGTCTATATATTGGGGATGTTTTGAAACAATCTATTTTACATTGCTTCCGAAAAAGTAAAATTCTGACCTACTTTTTTGTCAGTGGATACTGCATGAGGGTTTTAGGTAAAAAAGATAGAATGTCATTGTGATCTTTCAGGTGGTAAAAAAGGCTGAAGGGACTGTGCTGGGTTAATGGAACTGGTATACCAGACCAACACCTTGGGAAGGGGCAATGCCTTAGTTACATCAGCTCTGAGCACTGTGATATTTGCCCACATTTTATTTCTTTCCTTGCCCGAATTCCACATCCATAGGAAAAGACATGTCAAGGATAACACAGCAACTAATGTAGCAGCTGATCTTGTCTCTTCTTGTGGGCTCTAGCTGACAGATTTGACTCAGTCTTGTGCTATTTGGAGTATAATGAGTCCTTGCTCTTGTAAATGGAGAACAATTGTATTGAATGTACCAGATAATTCTTGGAGAGAGAAGATTGATGGTGTAAGTAGCCCTCACTCACCTTATTTGTAGGTTCCCTGGAGTATGTCAGATCACATGTCTATTGAAAATACTAAATTACCTTTCAGATTTTCAAACAGTTAATATAATTTCCTAAATAAAATAGAAAGTGAGTACAAAAAGTAGGACTCCATTTTGGGAAGAAAAATGACCTATAAGATATTTGAAACTTTAGGTTATATTTTATTATTTACAAAATAATGAAGTATACACATGGAGTGAACAAAATTTAATAACAGAACCTTAGAATTCTATGATAAATCTGCATATTTCAAAGTTTGAAATTGGTAGTTTTAGAACAATAAAGTAGAAGTGAAGAGAATGATCTCCAGGGTCCCTTCTGCTTTAAAATTCTGTTCCTGTGTGATATGAGTAAAATTCTGGAACAAATTAACTGAAGGACTGAACAAGATGGTGATTGTTTTAGGAAACATTTAGTTCCTGGCTGGATGGAGGTTTACCGAAAAATGCTAGGAATACTAAGTCATGTGGAGATCATTCTTGGTTACATAACCATCTTAGGTTAATTCACAGCCTAAATATGGTGCTGAATAGAAAATTGGCTTGACATCTTATAGGGATTCTGAAATTCTTCCCAGGGAGAATCTAAGTATTAGGTATATATTTTTGTCCAAACTTATACTACAATGATGGAGATAATAATCACATGAGGAATGCATTTTCAGGGTCATTGGGAAGGCAATGCATTTATTTGAAAGCTGCAAAAATGGGTTTGGGCTGTTGCTCCTTAATCTGATGGCAGAATGTGAACATTTTAGAATTTAATTGAATGATTTCCAGCCATTCTGGCATCCCTTGGGTCATTCTTTTATTTTATTTTAATTTTTTTATAGGTCATTCTTCTTATATGTATGGTAAGATACTTTATTTGTGATACCTTCAGATAAGAATAAAATTATATAAAGAAAACCTTGGGATTTGCATGTGAAATATTTAATAGGTTTACTTAGAAATGTGAAAAGCCTACTGTTTTTTAGTTATTTCCATCCTAGTTAAGTAAAATATGTTTATAAATCCCCTGGAGAAGACACAGTTTTTATCTATTATCTATCTATCTGTCTATCTATCTATCTATCTATCTATCTATCTATCTATCATCTATCTATCATCTATCTATAGAGCACAAGTGGGGAGAGAAACACACTCCCCACTGAGAAGGTAGCCTGACATGAGACACAATCCCAGGACCCCAAGATCATGACCTGCACCAAAGGCAGATGCTTAATTGATTGAGCCATCCAAGCACCCCTAGGCAATGACTTCTTCTTTTTTTTTTTTTTTAAAGATTTTATTTATTTGTCAGAGAGAGTGAGCACAGGCAGAGAGAGTGGCAGGGAGAGGCAGAGGGAGAAGCAGGCTCCCTGCTGAGCAAGGAGCCCGATGTGGGACTTGATCCCAGGACGCTGGGATCATGACCTGAGCCGAAGGCAGCTGCTTAATCAACTGAGCCACCCAGGCGTCCCTGACTTCTTTTTTTTTTTTTTAAAATTTTTATTTATTTTTAAAATTTCTTTTCAGTGTTCCAGAATTCATTGTTTATTCACCACACCCAGTGCTCCATGCAATATGTGCCCTCCACAATACCCACCACCAGGCTCACCCAACCTCCCACCCCCTGCCTCTCCAAAACCCTCAGCTATTCCTCAGAGTCCACAGTCTTTCATGATTCATCTCTCCCTCCAATTCCCCCAACTCCCTTCTCTTCTCCATCTCCCCATGTCATCCGTGTTATTCCTTATGCTCCACAAATAAGCAAAACCGTATGATAATTGACTCTCTCTGCTTGACTTATTTCACTCAGCATAATCTCTTCCAGTTCAGTCTGTGCTGATACAAAAGTTGGGTATTCATCCTTTCTGATGGAGGCATAATACTCCATAGTATATATGGACCACATCTTCCTTATGTATTCATCCATTGAAGGGCATCTTGGTTCTTTCCACAGTTTGGTGACTGTGGCCATTTCTGCTATGAACATTGGGGTACAGATGGCCCTTCTTTTCACTGCATCCGTATCTTGGGGTAAATACCCAGTAGTGTGATTGCAGGGTTGTAGGGAAGCTCTATTTTTAATTTCTTAAGGAATCTCCACACTGTTTTTCAAAGTGGCTGCAGCAACGTGCATTCCCACTGTGTAAGAGGTTCCCCTTTCTCCACATCCTGTCCAACACGTGTTGTTTACTGTCTCGTTAATTTTTGCCATTCTAACTGGTGTAAGGTGGTATCTCAATGTGGTTTGATTTGAATCTCCCTGATGGCTAATGGTGATGAACATTTTTGCATGTGTCTGATAGCCATTTGTATGTCTTTTTTGGAGAAGTGTCTGTTCATGTCCTCTGCCCATTTGTTGATGTGATTATCTGTTTTGTGTGTGTTGAGTATGAGGAGTTCTTTGTGGATTTTGGATATCAGCCCTTTGTCTATACTGTCATTTGCGAATATCTTCTCCCATTCTGTGGATTGCCTCTTTGTTTTGTTGACTGTTTCCTTTGCTATGCAGAAGCTTTTGATCTTGATGAAGTCCCAAAAGTTCATTTTCACAATTTGTTTCCTTTGCTTTTGGAGACATATCTTTTTTTTTTTTTTTTAAGATTTTATTTATTTATTTGACAGAGGGAGATCACAAGTAGGCAGAGAGGCAGGCAGAGAGAGAGAGAGAGAGAGAGGGAAGCAGGCTCCCTGCTGAGCAGAGAGACCGATGCGGGACTCGATCCCAGGACCCCGAGATCATGACCTGAGCCGAAGGCAGAGGCTTAACCCACTGAACCACCCAGGCGCCCTGGAGTCATATCTTGAAAGAAGTTGCTGTGGCCGACGTCGAAGAGGTTACTGCCTATGTTCTCCTCCAGGATTCTGACGGATTTCTGCCTCATGTTGAGGTCTTTTATCCATTCCATTTGTGTATGGAATAAGAGAGTGGTCGAGTTTCATTCTTCTACACATGGCTGTCCAATTTTCACAGCACCATTTGTTGAAAAGACTGTCTTTTTTCCCCTGGATATTTTTTCCTGCTTTGTTGAAGATTATTTGACCATAGAGTTGAGGGGCCATATCTGGGCTCTCTACTCTGTTCCTCTGGTCTATGCGTCTGTTTTTGTGTCAGTACCATGCTGTCTTGGTGATCGCAACTTTGTAGTAAAGTTTGAAATCAGGCAATGTGATTCCTCCAGTTTTGTTTTTCTTTTTCAACATTTCCCTAGCAATTTGGGGTCTCTTCTGATTCCGTACAAATTTTAGGATTGTTTGATCCAGCTCTTTGAAAAATGCCTGTGGAATGGCATTGGAAGTATAGATTGTTCTAGGCAGTATAGACATTTTAACAATGTTTATTCTTCTGATTGATGAGCATGGAATGGTCTTCCATCTTTTTGTGTCTTCTTCAATTTCTTTCATGAGTGTTCTGTAGTCCCTTGAATACAGATCCTTTACCTCCTTGGTTAGGTTTATTCCCAGGCTTCTTAAAAAATAGATTTGATTCTTTAATTTCCCTTTCTGTGTTTTCATTGTTAGTGTATAAGAAAGCAACTGATTTCTGTACATTGATTTTGTATCCTAGGCAATGACTTCTTAAATATGACACTAAAAACATAGCACAAAATAAAAATAGATAAATTTTTCTTTATCAAAATTAAATATTTTGTACATCAAAGGATGCTAACAAGAAAGTGAACAGGTAACCTAGAAATAGGAAAAAAAATGTTTGAAAATCATATATATGAAAATGAATCTGTGTTCAAAATATAGAAATGATTCTTACAAATCAACAATAAAAAGATGACCCAATTAAAAACAAAGGATTTTTTATAGATTTTATTTAAATTCAAGTTAGTTAACATATAGTGTATTATTAGTTTCAGGTATAGAATTTAGTGATTCATCACTTGCATATAGCACCCAGTGCTCATCACTTCACACATCCTACTTAATGTCTATCACCCAATTACCCCATCCCTAATCCACAACCCTTCCAGGAACCCTCAGTTTGTCCCCTTATAGTTAAGAGTCTTCTATAGTTTGCTTCCTTCTCTGTTTTTAATCTTGTTTTATTTTCCCTTCCCCTATGTTCATCTGTTTTTTTTCTTAAATTGTACATATAAGTGAATTCACATGATACTTGTCTTTCTCAACTGACATTTCTCTTAGCATAGTATACTTTAGTTACATCCACATTGTTGCAAATGGCAAGATTTCATTCTTTTTGATGGCTGAGTAACATTCCATTGTGTATCTATAACACCTCTTTTTTTTGTTTAAATTAACACATAATGTATTATTTGCCCCACAGGTAGGTCTGTGAATCATCAGACTTACACACTTCACAGCGCTCACCATATCACATACCCTCCCCAATGTCCATAACCCAAGCACCCTCTCCACCCCCCAAACCCGAGCAACCCTCAGTCTGTTTTGTAAGATTAAGAGTCTCTTATGGTTTGTCTCCCTCCCAATCACATATTGTTTCATTTTTTCCTTCCCTACCTCCCACCCCCCTTTCTGCCTCTAAAATTCCTCATATCAGAGAGATCATATGATAATTGTCTTTATCTGATTGACTTATTTCGCTCAACATAATACCCTCCAGTTCATCCATGTCATCGCAAATGACAAGATTTCATTTCTTTTGACGAGATGCATAGTATTCCATTGTTCCATTTTCTTTATCCATTCATCTTTTGATGGGCATCTAGATTCATTCCATACTTTGGTTATTGTGGACATTGCTGCTATAAACATTTGGATGCATGTGCCCCTTCAGGTCACTACATTTGTATCTTTAGGGTAAATACCTAGTAGTGTGATTGCTGGGTCATAGGGTAGCTCTATTTTCAACTTTTTGAGGAACATCCAGCTGTTTTCCAGAGTGGCTGCATCAGCTTGCATTTCCCCCAATAGTGTAGGAGGTTTCCCCTTTTTCAGCATCCTTGCCAGCATCTGTCATTTCCTAACTGGTTAATTTTAGGCATTCTGACTGGTGTGAGGTGGTATCTCATTGTGGTTTTGATTTCTATTTCCCTGATACTGAATGATGTGGAGCACTTTTTCATGTGTCTGTTAGCCTTTTGTATGTCTTCTTTGCAGAAATGTCTGTTCATGTCCTCTGCCCATTTCTTGATTGGATTGTTTGTTCTTTTGGTGTTGAGTTTGATAAATTCTTTCTAGATTTTGGATACTAGCCCTTTATTTGACATGTCACTTGCGAATATCTTCTCCCATTCTTTCAGTTATCTTTTGGTTTTGTTGACTGTTTCCTTTGCTGTGCAAAAGCTTTTGATCTTGATGAAGTCCCAATAGTTCATTTTTGCCCTTGCTTCCCTTGCCTTTGGTGATGTTCCTAGGAAGAAAGGTCAAAAAGGTTGCTGCCTATGTTCTTCTCAAGGATTTTGATGGATTCCTTTCTCATGTTGAGGTCCTTCATCCATTTTGACTCTGTTTTCATGTGTAGTATAAGGGAATGGTCCAGTTTCATTCTTCTGCATGTGGTTCTCCAATTTTCCCAACACCATTTGTTGAAGAGACTATCTTTTTTCCATTGGACATTCTTTCCTGCTTTGTCAAAGATCAGTTGACCATAGAGTTGAGGGTCTATTTCTGGGCTCTCTATTCTGTTCCATTGATCTATGTGTCTGTTTTTTTGCCAGTACCATACTGTCTTGATGATGACAGCTTTGTAATAGAGCTTGAAGTCTGGAATTGTGATGCCACCAACTTTAGCTTTCTTTTTCAATATTCCTTTGGCTATTCGAGGTTTTTCTGGTTCCATATAAATTTTAGGATTATTTGTTCCATTTCCTTGAAAAAAAAAAAAGATGGTATTTTGATAGGGATTGCATTAAATGTGTAGATTGCTTTAGATAGCATAGACATTTCACAATATTTGTTCTTCCAATCCATGAGCATGGAACCTTTTTCCATTTCTTTGTGTCTTCCTCAATTTCTTTCATGAGTACTTTATAGTTTTCTGAGTACAGATTCTTTGCCTCTTTGGTTAGGTTTATTCCTAGGTCTCTTATGATTTTGAGTGCAATTGTAAATGGGATTGACTCCTTAATTTCTCTTTCTTCTGTCTTGTTGTTGGTGTAAAGAAATGCAACTGATTTCTGTGCATTGATTTTATATCCTGACACTTTACTGAATTCCTGTACAAGTTCTAGCAGTTTTGGAGTGGAGTCTTTTGGCTTTTCCACATATAGTATCATATCATCTGCAAAGAGTGATAGTTTGACTTCTTCTTTGCCAACTTGGATGCCTTTAACTTCTTTTTGTTGTTTGAGTGTTGAGGCTAGGACTTCTAGTACTATGTTGAATAGCAGTGGTGATAATGGACATCCCTGCCATGTTCCTGACCTTAGCAGAAAAGCTCTCAGTTTTTCCCCATTGAGAGTGATATTTTCAATGTGGGTTTTTCATAGATGGCTTTGATGATCTTGAGGAAGTTACCCTCTATCCCTACACTTTGAAGAGTTTTGATCATGAAAAAATGCTGTACTTTGTCAAATGCTTTTTCAGCATCTATTGAGAGTGTCATATGGTTCTTGTTCTTTATTTTATTAATGTGTTGTATCACATTGATTGATTTGTGGATGTTGAACCAACCTTTGCAACCCAGGAATAAATCTCACTTGGTCATGGTGGATAATCCTTTTAATATACTGTTGGATCCTATTGGCTAGTATTTTGGTGAGAATTTTCGCATCTGTGTTCATCAAGGATATTGGTCTGTAATTCTCTTTTTTGATGGGATCCTTGTCTGGTTTTGAAATCAAGGTGATGTTGGCCTCATAAAATGAATTTGGAAGTTTTCCTTCCATTTATATTTCTTGGAACAGTTTCAGGAGAATAGGAATTTATTCTTCTTTAAATGTTTGTTAGAATTCCCCTGGGAAGCCTTCTGGCCCTGGGCTCTTGTTTTTTGGGAGATTTTTGATGACTGCTTCAATCTCCTTATGGTTATGGGTCTGTTCAGGTTTTCTATTTCTTCCTGGTTCAGTTGTGGTAGTTTATATGTCTCTAGGAATGCATCCATTTCTTCCAGATTGTCAAATTTGCTGGCATATAGTTGCTCATAATATGTTCTTATAATTTTTTTTTTTTTTGGTGTTGGTTGTGATCTCTCCGCTTTCATTCATGATTTTATTAATTTGGGTCCTTTCTCTTTTCTTTTTGGTAAGTCTGGCCAGGGGTTTATCAATCTCATTAATTCTTTCAAAGAAGCAGCTCCTAGTTTTGTTGATTTGTTCTGTTGTTTTTTTGGCTTCTATATCATTGATTTCTGCTCTGGTCTTTATTATTTCTCTTCTGATGCTGGGTTTAGGCTTTCTTTGTTGTTCTTTCTCCAGCTCCTTTAGGTGTAGGCTTAGGTTGTGTATTTGAGACCTTTCTTGTTTCTTGAGAAAGGCTTGTATATTTTCCTCTCAGGACTGTCTTTGCTGTGTCCCATAGATTTTGAACCATTGTGTTTTCATTATCATTTATTTCCATGAATTTTTTCAATTCTTCTTTAATTTCCTGGTTGACCCATTCATTCTTTAGAAGGATGCTCTTTAGTTTCCATGTATTTGGGTTCTTTCCAAATTTCCTCTTGTGATTGAGTTCTAGCTTCAGAGCATTGTGGTCTGAAAATATGCAGGGAATCATCCCAATCTTTTGATACCAGTTGAGACCTGATTTATGACCCAGGATATGATCTAAGGGGATCAAAAGGAGTTCAAGAAATAAATAAAAGAAAAAAATAGTCAAAGAAAAAGAAAAAAGAAAATATGTATATTAGACTCGACAATAGAACAGAACCACCCACTTGATTTTGGGAGTATTTTGGTCTCTTAGAAGAAACTACCTCCCAAAATATTAAGGAGAGAAAAATCTATATATATGTATGTGTATATCTTTGTCTCTATCTCTATCTATCTATCTATCTATACACAAAATAAGCATAAACATGATGAAGCAATAGAATATGACTGTAAAGATGAAAATTTAAAAGATTCTAAAAAAGGAGTTGATACATTGGTTGGGAAAAGAAAGGAAAAGAAAGTGGGGAGAATTTGCTGAGGCTGGAGACTAGAACAAACCCTGTGCTAGATTTAGGGTATATTTGGATCTATTTGAAGAAGTTGTATCCCAAAATATTTTAGAAGAAAAAACCCTGTGTGTATACAAAAGATGAAGTTAGATACAATGAAGGATAAATTATGAGTATAATAATAAATGTTGAAAAATATTTTTTAAGAAAGGAATTGTTAATATAAACTAGTTACAAAGAAGTTAAAAGAGGAAAGAGTAAAAGTTAAAAAAAATTAGAATAAGAAAATAATGAAAAAAATTAAAAAAATTTAATTAACTTTGCAAGACTAAAGAGTCATGCAGAGAAAGCCATGAATTCCATGTATTACTTTCCCCTCCTCTGGAATTCTGCTGTTCTCCTGATCAGTGAGCTTGGTCTTGGTTGGATTTCTTGCTCATCTTTTGGGGGAGGGGCCTGTTGCAGTGATTCTCATGTGCCTTTGCCCAAGGTGGGATTGCTCTGCCCTGCCAGGGGCCAGGGAAAGTAATCTGTTCTGGTTCACTCTCAGGAGCTTTTGTTCCCTGAATGCTTTCCGTAGAGCTCTGGAGGATGGGAATGAGAATGGCAGTCTCCCAATCTCCAGCCGGAGGAGCCGAGAGCTCAGGGCCCCACTCCTCAGTGCACCTTTGGAGAAACGTGCTCAATCACTCCTGTCTCCCTGGTCCCTGGCCATGGTCAGGCTCACCTGGCCTGTGACTGAGCATTTCTGTCTCTGGTGCACAGCTCTGTTTGGAGTCTGCAAACCCAATAGATCCCTGCCACTCTTCCAGGGGTGTTTCCCTGGATCTGCCACTTGTGGGGTCCGTGTTCAAAGAACAGTGGTCTGACTGTGCCTTGGATCATTGTTTAAGGTAATCCTGAGCTGAAAGCTCACTCCTCTGCTCAGTCTCTGTAGCCGGCTTCCCCACTCTGATACCTGTGAGCTCTGCTATACTCAGACACCCCCGATCCTTCTGTGACCCCATAGGACCTGAGACCACAGTGTCCCTGCAAGGGCTCCACCCCTGCTTAGCCTCTGGAGTGATGTCCCTCAGTGAAGCAGACTTCTAAAAGTTCTGATTTTATGGTCCATTGCTCCGCTGCTTGCCAGGAGCTGGCCCTTCCCCCCATGGTCTATCTTCCCATTGCTTTGATTCACTTCTCTGCAGGTCCTACTTTTCAGAAAATGGTCTATTTTCTGTTTCTAGAATTGCTGCTCTTCTTCTCTTCGATTTCTTGTTGGATTTGTAGATGTTCAGAATGGTTTGATAACTATCTAGCTGTACTGTGACCTGATGTCATCTCAGCCTGCTACTCCTCTGCCATCTTGACCCATTTCCTGATTTGGTTTTAAGTGGAAAATAACCTTTGCTCTATTTGCAGTACTATTTGTTTCTCTCTAAGGCCTCATCGACTATCGCCTTATGGATCCTGGGGGGGTTACTCACAGCCCTGCATCCCCTTGACCTGCCTCTCCAGTGTTTAGCCTCCCAGAAAGTCTCTACCTGTTTGGCTTCTGGGACACTTGGCTAACTTGGTCTTGTGTCTGTGAGAGGAAGCATGGTTTGAATGTGTGGAGCTATTGAAATACATGGACTCTAATCCTATCTCTGGGACATAGGAGTTGAAAGGTTTTGGATAAATTATGTAAACCCACTGGGCATCAAATATTCTTGTTGGTTTTGGGAATTAGAAGAGGAAAATAAGCAGAACCTAGTTTACAGTAGGCACTAAATAAACATATGTCCTAAGTTTTTGACTGGTGCTAATATATCTAGAGGGCTAGAGCCAGGACATGCAAGACCATCTTGCTCATGTAACCCCTGAAGAGACAGGTGCCGTTCTCATAATGGTGCCCTCATGCCAGTTTCCCCTTTCCCTAGTACCTTGATGGTGATCTCTGGGTGATGTCCTAAGGCTCCCCTATAGACTATACTCTGGTGACACATTTGCTCAGCTTCTAGTTGGTTCCTATTCTGCACTAAAACCAATTTCTCCTTCTGCCCCTCCAAAACCAGAATTAAATTAATCCTTGAATCTTTTGTTACTTTCTTGTTAGCTTATTGTCTTAACTCCATACTGCTTTGTTCTGGCCAATCCAGGCTGCTTTGGGATAATCAGAGAGCCAGTTCTCTTCATGGGCTGGCTCTGTTTTCTCTTCAGAACTCTTGAGAGTGGTGAAGCCTCTCAAAGGAAGTCATGTGAGCCCTCTATCTATAGCCTCCGCCTCTGAGATTGGCTTTGATCTTGTAGATGCTGTGAGCATTTCAGGAATACTAGGCTTCCTCAGATGTTGTTCCAGATGCCCTGGGCATCCAAAGGCTTCTTCCAGACTTCTTTGATTTATATTCCAGACTTGTCTTGTACACATGCCCTCACTCTATAATTTGAACTTACCAGTAACTACCCGCTCTAGTCCCAGGAGAGCTAATTACCACTACTAGCCCATGCTTCTGGAGTCCTCATTACTGCCTTATTTCCAGTGCAGTCTGATATCTGTCCTTCTATGGACCCTACCTGCTGGCCAGAATCTTCCCAGATATGAATGCTGACCTGAATGGGACCTCAGCAAACTATGATAGGGCTCAGGCAAGCTGCAGCTAGAGTTATGTCTTTTAGCTCTATATAGAGGATTGTAAATGGAGGGATATGCCCACTAGATTTCCTTCTGAATGAAAGGATTTATTCCATCTGCCAGGGAAGCTGCTGGCAGACAACCCTCAGCTATTCATTCCTTTCTGGGACAAAGTTCATGTCCCTTTCCTGAGGCAGCTTGCATCTGTTGACTGGCTGACACTGGATCCTCTCACCAAACTGGCATGGCACCAGCTGTGAAAGGCCATCCAACTTCAGAGCATTGGATGAGGCCCTTGCTGGGATGAAGTTGAAGCTCAGTTTCTCCTTCTGCTTATTAAACAGGACACACGCTTATTTCTGGACTCAGAGTCTGCCTTCCAGAGAACTGGCCTAAGACACAGACAGAAAAAAGTCTCCTTTTTTCTGTGAGTAAGGATCATGAATTAGGATTACAACTGGCCAACTCAGATTGGTAACAGATGGGGATCTAGAACTGTGTGTAACCTTATTTAGAGTTAGAGTCTTTACAGAAGTAATAATGTTAAATGGTGTCATTACAATGGGTCCTAATCCAATATGATGGTGTTCTTAAAAAAAGGGGAAATTAGGAGACAGATATATATACAGGGTGAACACCATGTGTGCATGAAGATGGCCATCTGCAAGCCAGGGAAAGAGGCTTGGAACAGACCCTTCCCTCACAGCCCTCATAAGGAACCAATGCTGATGACTTGATTTCTGAGCTCTAGCCTCCAGAACTGTGAGAATGAATTTCTGTTGTTTTAGTTCTCCAGGGGCACTTAGTTACAGTAGCCCTGGTAAACTAAAGCACTCCCTGCATAATAAGCCCACTAGCTCAGTTTCTTCATTGTACTTTCCTTCATCTAAATTAGGACCCACCTGTATTCTTTCATTATACTTTTCATTTTTCCTTCTTATCTCTTATCACATGTTGTAATCAAAGGTCTGTGCAATGATTTGCTTAATGGTTTCTTGCCCTCCAGACTGCACAGGAAATGCCAACAAGGCAGAGATAATGAACATGTTATCTATCACTATGTGTGGTGCTGGTCTCTGGTGTTCAAAAGGTTCTTTATGGATTACTGTCAAATGAAAGAAAAAAAGTTTAGCATGGATGTTTTAACCTGAAGAATCTGTTTTGGCTAGCCATGTGTGTGTGTGTGTGTGTGTGTGTGTGTGTGTGTATGATTTATTTGTTTATCAGAGAGAAAGAGAGCACAAGCAGGGGAGTGACAGGCAGAGAGAGAAGCAGGTTCCTTTCTGAGCAAGGAGTCCAATGCAGGACAGGATCCCAGGATCTCAAGCTGAAGGCAGACACCCAACCGACTGAGCCACCCAGGCGTCCCTGGTTATATATTATTAATAAATCAGCTATTCCATCTCTAAAAATACCCCCACAGTTTGATTAAAAAAATTTAGGTCCTTTGCCATTCTGTCTGATTTATAGACAGGGACACTGCTTTCCCTAATTTACTGCATTGACCTAAAAAGAGCTCAGACATGCTGTCTTCTCTTTCTGCCTTCTCATGTCTGTTTACAGTCTGCTTGGGTTAGGAAGTAATGACCAAGTCAGCAGGCTTGGCTTGGATATTCCAGACTTCATCTCAGATGTTGGATAACTTTTTCTCTAGCACAAACCCATCAATTTGGGAAACTTCTGGTGGGGAGCAAGGCCACTCTAACTTTGTTTTCTCCTCCACATTATGCTTGACTATTCTTTTGGTCTGAGGCACCAGCTGGAGATAATGAAAAGTAAATGAAAGTTAGGATTCAAATAGGCTTTATATCCCCAGTGCCTATATCCACAGAGCTCTAGTCATTTGTTACATGTTGCATGTTTAGGCAAACAAAGAGAAGTAATTTGCATGACTCTATCCTCAGTGACACTGGAACAAAATCCTTAATGTTGTGCCAGAATAGCCTCCTCGACACTTCCTTGATGCTGCCAGGAGGAAAAAGTGGGAAGATAGGTTAGCCAAGGGGCTTGCCCAAATCCAGAAGGTGATTCCCTGGTTTCCACAAAAATGGGAAATTGAGAGCTGTCACTGAAGGAATATCTGGAGCAAGTCTCCAGGAACTACCCTTCCTTTCTCCCTCTCTTCATCCAGATTTAGTAATTCTTTCTTCTGTGTTGGGTCATCCATGGAGATTTGGAGAAACACCTTCCCTTTTAAAGGCATATGTTGATGTTGTCAGCTGGGACAGTTCAGTTTGGAATTCCATCCCAATTTCCAAGGCTGAATTAGAATTACTTAATTCTCAGGGTTCTGTCCTTTTTTTTGTAAGTGTGAAGTTAGACTGTAATACTTGATGACTATTACCAGATAGAATTTTTGAAAAATCAAAGCATAATATATAGTAAAATGCATAAAACTTAAGTTACATCTTGATGAATTTTTACTTTTACATACACCCATGTAACCCATCACCTCAGAAAGTTCCCTCCTGCTTCTTTCCAGTCAGTGCCTTACCACTGGCCAAGGCAAGCACTACTTTGACTTTGATCACCACACATAAATATTGTTTATTCTTTTATATTCAAATATAATTAACATACAGAGTCATATTAATTTTAGATGTACAATATGATTGAACAATTCTATACATTTCTTAGTGTTCATCAGGATAAGTGCACTCTTAATACCCTTCACCCATTTCACCCTCCCCCCAAGCACCAGTCTATTCTTTATAATTAAATATAAGACTTAAAAGTCTGTTTTTTAGTTTGTATCTTTATTTTTTGTTTTTTTTTTTATTTGTTTTGTTTCTTGAATTTGACATATGAGTGAAATCATATAGTATTTGTCTTTCTCTGACTGACTTATTTCACTTAGCATAATGCATTCTAGTTCCAACCATGTTATTACAAATGGCAAGATTTTGTTCTTTTTTAGGGTTGAATAATATTTATGTATATATATATACACTTGTACATATGTGTATATATATATATATATATATATATATACACACACAAACACCACATGTTCTTTATCCATTGATCTTCAATGGACACATGGATACTTGGGTTGCTTCCATATCTTGGTTATTGTAAAATATTATTTTTAATGGTCAATAATTTATTAAAAAAATTGAAGTATGGTTGACATACAATAATATATTAGTTTGAAATGTGTAGTACAGTAATTTGACAGGTATTGCTTATTGCTTATGCTTTTTAAAGAAGCTTTTACTTTAATTCCAGTGAATTAATATACAGTGTTCTATTAGTTTGAGTTGTGCAATATAGTGGTTCAACAATGCTATGCAATACAACATGCTCATCAGGACAAGTGAGGTATTGCTTTAGCCTTATGGTAATGATATCGTACATTGTGTACTCTTTCCTGTCTGGCATTATTCTTTCAACAATGTTTCTGAAATTCAGTGATATGATTCTAAGTGTCAGTGTAGTTCATTTCTTTTGTTTTTTAAAAGATTTTTAATTTTTAAAATCATTTCATTTAATTTAACAATATAATTTTTTAAAGTAGTGTCCATGCCTAGTGTGGAGTCAAGACTTTTTACTTTTAAGTAATCCTTCCACTCAATGTGGGGCTCAAACTCACAACCCTAAGGATGAGAGTTGCACACTCTACCAACTGAGCTGGATAGGTGCCCCAGCAATTCATTTATTTCTATTGCTGTGTACTGTATTATACTACTCTTTGTTTATCTACTCTTCATTTGATAGACATATGGGCTGATTGAAGTTTTTGGTGATTATTAATAAAAATTTTATGAGATTTTTGTACGGTTGTGTGTGTATGTTTACTCACAAATGTATATGCCTCATTTTTCTTGGGTATATGCCTAGGATCTGAACTGCTGAGTCATAGATATATTTAACTCAAGTAGAAACTGCCTAACAGTTTCTCTGTGCACAAATAAGTACACAGATTAATGACCTCAAAAAAACCACCTGACCACCTGTTTGACTTCCAAGAGGTTCTAACTCTGAGATTCTTTCTGGTGGAGTGGGAGGAATGGCAGCCTTTTGTTTATGTCACTTAGTTGCTGGCACAGGTGGGTAGCTGCCTAGTTGGATTGTAGTTTCATTCACTTTAGAGTGAATCCAGTATTATCCCCAGGTCACTTAGTGTCATTCTGTTGGAGAGTCAGGCTTATCCAGACATCACCTCTGCTAGAATTGCCCAGCCTCAAGATTGACAGCCCAAGCAAGAGGATTCTTCTATACCTTAAAGGGATTTTAGAGCCCATACTTTTCATCTATTTTTGTAGTATGTTTCCTTTGACACATTGGGTGCTGACATTAATCACAAATTTCAAGCAAACCATTAAACATGCTATTCAGGAAAGAGTCATTTCTCAACATTTGTTTCTTAACTACCGCTGCTGCTGCTACATGTGCTGTGGGAGCTTTGGCAGAGAAGACCTTCCACCTGGAATCCCAGAGCGGAGGTGGAAAGGAAGGAAGAGTGTGCTAACTATATCATAGCTGATTGCTTCATTTCTTTTAGATAAGTAAATATTTTCCCAGTTCGTTTTTTTTTTATATGAGGTATATGCATTAGTTTGAACCAACCAAATTGCCATTTTTGAGATTTAAAAAGGTCAGATATTGGCTGGCCCGGCTTTTAAATTTTTACCTCTCATGTCCAAGTCTACCAGTCTATGGTATTTTTTTGAGATCTAGGGGCTGGAACAATCAGTCCAGGTTTCTGTTGGCTGGCTGGCTCCTCCGAGTTTCTGCAATAGGGAGACTGAGAGACAAGAAGGAGAACCTGGATTTGCTTCCCTGTGAGTAGGACCCCGAGCTGAGCTGTTTCTTCCTCCAGTGTGGCATTTTCCCCTGCAGCCAGAGCTGCCCTCCATGTGCAGGTTGTGCAACCTCACTCACTAATGCAACCATCCTTACTGTGGTCTCTTCAGGGACAGGAGCTGGGCCCAGCAGTGCTTCCTCCCCAAAGGTTGGAGTTTCCTCTCCAGGTGCCCCATCTCCTAGCTTCTCAGTGTTAATAATTTCAGTCATCCTGAAGTTGCTGCCTTTGGGACACTTAAGTGTTTTTTTCTTGCTTGTGTGTGTGTCCAGTTTCAAATGACTCAACCAATATATTTACTTGCACATCTGAATTTAATAGTACAGGTCACTCTAACAAAGGAAGAGTAATGTTCTCTTTTTCAGTGAGAAGCGGACCCTTGGCACATATGAGATTTACTGGAGCCAATGCCTATGTAGGAAAAATGTGGGGGGGCTGTCAGTGCATGGTGCAGGACCGAACCCTGTGGAAGAGAGGGAGGGATAAAAGAAAAGACCAGGTGAGAAAGGTCTTAGCTTGTGGTTTGGGTCCAAGAGTTTTAGCAAAGCCACTGTGGAATTCTTAAGATACAGGGGCCCACTAGAGAAGATACTCCTACTGGGAAGGTCAGGGCCAGGTAAAGGAAGACTTGACCAGCAGGCCTCAGGAACTTTGTACCTTGCTTTAGAGACATAACCACCAGTCTCTTAAGTTCCTCAGGTGCTGTTACAACTATGCAGTTGAAGACCTGCAAGACTGGCTCTTTAGTTAATATAATGGTTTTATTTTCTAGGTGCATGCAGAAAGGAAAAAATGTACATAAGTTCTAGTTATTGCCTGAACAATTTGAGAAAATTCAGAAAGTCATTTCTAAAGGAAAAGCAATGAATGATAAGGAAAATAAACATGAGATAAGGTAATAATATTTCCTCTGAGTATTCTAGATTTTGTCTCCCTTTCTGCAGAGTTCTATGTGGAAGGTTGGGAAAGTGCCAGCCATTTTCCTCTCTCAGTCTTCACTGGACCTCTCAGTCTGTGCACTTTGAAGTAATTCTTCCAATCTCCCATCATCCCTGAAAGACAATGAAGTCATACTTGAAAGACTAGGTGGAAGGTTCTGAATGCTTTCTCTTTGAAGTGAAATTTTAGACATAACTAAAAAGCACTAATTTTTATTCTAAATACATGTCACAATCTATTTTCTTTCAAATAATGGTTTGGGGGAAATCTCAGAGTTATTGGCAGCCTAGTGACAGTTAAAAGTGTAATAAGCATATTCCTTCCCAGAATATTAGCTATGCAATTGTATTGTTCTTGAAGAACTTCATGATGACTGGAAAGTATCATTTGTCATTAATGGAGAGATGGACTGGTTGACAACTATACAAGGCAAGGTTGTGTAGCTGGTCATCAGGTTTGTCTTTATGTCTGCAAGTGAAGTGTGCTGAACAATCCTTCTAGCTTCCTTCCCATAAGTGCTATTTTCCTTTCATGTTCTTACTTCTGTGTGGGGGCAACAAGTAATCATTAGGGGATTTTTGGTAAGAGAAAAAAAAGGCAAGGAAACAAAATCTGGGAGAAGTTCTTTCAATTCGTCCCATCTCGGTATTTATGATCTTATTGGTCTTGGTCACCTGAAGAACATGAGATGTTCTTCATCTTGAAATTCAGGGACATTATATTATCTTGATTTCTTTCTCTTGTGTTTCTTCTGCTTTTCTTATTAGTCAACTATCTTCTTGTAGCTTCCCTGTCAGAAACATATGGTGTCTTCCAGTAAAGGACTGAACATATCTAGAGCTTTCCCCTTACTCTGGTGGGCCTGGGTCCCTGTTCTATTACCCCATCCCTAATTCCTGCCCCAGACATAAACCTAAGTTCTTTTCCTTGTAGTTTCACTGAACAGCTCTTGCTCTGACCTTCCCCATTCCCATCTTTTTCTCTTACCCACAAAATTTTCTTTATCCTCAATTTTGTACTAGATACCCCTTCATCAGAAAGATATTTCATTGATATTTCATCTAGAATATTCTCCTAGCTTATGAGTATGTCTTTACATATTTATTTTAGTTTCTAAGGAGCATGAATACTATGTAATATGACACATATAGGAAGATGACTTTCATTTTTGAATTTTTGAAATTGGAAGAAATAAAGCAGTGAAATCATCCACTTAGGTATTTTTATAATCCAAGTATGGATTACCCAAGTATTAGGCAATATTTGCTTGCAGTAAAGATTGCAGAACATTTCCCCAGGGAGTTGAACAAGTTATTTAATATTTTTTGAGCCAAATAGAGCACCAGTAGGAGAAAAAATGTTTTATGTGATTGGTGGGTACTTCAAGGTAATAACTTTACATGGATCTGATAAAGCTAGAAGCAAATTATCTCTGAGAACAAAGTAAGAATACAGACAGTTTGAGAACCAAGACAGCTGTAGAAGCCAGTTGCATAATTCTTGCCTCCAGGAACCTCTTACAGAAAACTATTTTGGACTTCCAAAGGCCACCAGGTTCAACCAGTTGACCCAGCCATAAGGGTCTAGGTATCCATGTCTGGTTCCTGCAGCATAGCGCAAGGCAGTGCATGTGCATATTCTATCATTGTAGTTTGCTTGCTTTGCTAATGTGCATGCAGTGAATGGGGAGGTGCATTGCCTCCTCTCTTTCATTTTCTTGTAGAAGCAGTAGAGGATTAGATAAATACTTGGTCTTTCTCTTTCCAGCTTCCATTTTTACCTGGTCATACCAGGAACTCCTGCACACTGAAAAAAAAAAAAAAAAGAAAACACGAGAGTGGGCTCCCTTGCCTAAAAGCCGGTAGGTGAAGGCTCCCTAGGCTGGGGCTGGGAGCTCCCTAGGAAGTTGGCTTCAGAGCTGGATTGTTTTTGTCTCCTTTCTTCTCACTGTAGAGTAGACATTGCTAAGACTTCATAGGACCCTATGAGAGCTACTCTCCCCATTCACAGATCCTTGAGAGTACTGATTCCATGTTACAGGGCCTGCAGGGATGTCTAAGTAATAGCAGGACACCGTGCTCTCCTTGCCCTTCCTTACACATAGGTTATCTTGATGGTGGGTGAATCAGGGGTGAGAGAAAGAAAATTCTATTGTGTCATCACTTGTTTGCAAATAAAAGAATGTTCCCACAGGGAGCAAATAAATGCATAAGGTCTCTAGCAGAATATGAGGAACAATTGGGCTTAGGAAATATTTCAAATACTCTTCTTCCTGGGTTGTGCAAATTTAATGTTTTTCTTCCTTGTTCAGGGAACAGAATAATATTCCATTTGTTTCAGGCTAATACTGAATCATCTGACAAATTTCTTTCTTTTTTTTTTTTAAGATTTTATTTATTTGTTTGACAGAGACATCTGACAAATTTCTGAGGCTCTTGCTCAAGCCTAGGTCTCTTCACTTCCATTTTCTCTGTCAGAGCATCCAAGGACTCAACCTTTTTCATTTCTTTTTGAGAACTGACATTACCCAAATTAACTCTCTGTGTTGGTAGTACTAATATTATTCTCCCAACTACTAATACTAATTACAGCAAAACAACAACAATAACAACAACAAAAATCCACAAAGCTTACTGAATGCTTACCAGCTGGCTAGCTGGATACTGTCCTAGGGGCTTTATATGCTCAGCTCATCTATTCCTCAAATTTTATGAGATAGGTATGAGTCTGACACCAATTCATGAGTGTTTTTTCCCAGGTAATTCTCCAGCACCAGCAGGATGTCCTACAATTCAAATAGATTCTGACACTATCTAAATGGAGACAGTGTCAGATCCCACAGGCTAAGGACTCAATTCCACAAGACTACCCTCCCTACCCTCTACCTGAGCTATCAATTCCATGTCCAGGTTGTTACCCAGGCCTATTGGCTATAGATCAGAAGTTCCCATGACCCCCTCCTTGGGTTCAATTAATTTGCTAGAGTGGCTCACAGAACTCAGAAAAACACTTTCCTTACTAGATTATCAGTTCATGTAAAAGGAACTCAGGAACAGCCAGAGAGAAGAGATATGTAGGACAAAGTATGTGGGAAGGAGCTTCCATGCTTTCGGGGTCTGCCACTCTCACTATATCTCCACAAGTTTACCAACTTGTAAGCTCTCTAACCCAGTCCTTTTGGATTTTTATGTATGCTTAATTACAGAGGCACGCTTGATTAAATCATTGGTTGGACTCAACTTCCAGTCCCTCTCCCACCCCCAGATGTCAGGGATTTCCAATCTTCCAATCACATGGTTAGTTCCTTGGTAACCAGCTTCCCTTCCTAGATGACTTAGGAACTTTCCAAAAGTCACTTCATTAATGTAACAAAAACATTTGTGCTGCCATTATCACCTAGGGAAGTTCAGGGTTTTAGGAGTTCTCTGCCATGAATGAGATAAAGAACAAATATATATTTTTTAATCAAAAATCATAATGTCACAGCTGATATGATTACTGACTCCATTTTCCAGATGAGGAAACTAAAGGTGAGGTAGTCGACTAGCACAAGGCTGCACATCTGGTAGTTGAAATAGCCAGAGCTCAAACACCTGCAGTGGGTTCCAGAGCTGAGCTTGCTGCACTAGACTGCCTCTCTGGGATGACAGAATCATTAGCATGCCCCTTTCACATGACCTGAAGCTAAGCACATGGACACTTTTTTTTAAAAGACTTTATCCATTTATTTGACAGACAGAGATCACAAGCAGGCAGAGATGCAGGCAGAAAGAGAGGGGGAAGCAGGCTCCCCACAGAGCAGAGAGCCCGATGTGGGGTTAGATTCCAGGACCTTGAGATCATGACCTGAGCTGAAGGCAGAGGCTTTAACCCACTGAGCCACCCAGGTGCCCCCATGGACACTTTTTATTTGAGAGTTTTTTGCTGTGGGAAAGTAGTTGTGGGACATCATTAAAACAACGTGAAAATCACAAAAATTTAAGAAGTCTTAGCAAGTTCTGGCCATTTTTGTGGCTAAAGTTGTAGATTCCCTTTCTGGTGGGGAGCTTATGCAAACCTGCCCTGCTTCAGCTCCAGCCCTTCACTAGCTGTGATGTTCTCATCAGCTCCTCCAGCCCTGGCCTGAGGGCAGGCACATCACAAACTACCCTACAGAGTGAACTAGACTCCTAGCACTGACTCACTGTGAATTTCTGGGGACTTCCAGAATGAGTGATGCCCATCTCTTGCTAAACTCAAGGGAAACTTTTTTCTTTCATTTCTCTTGTCCTCTCTATAAGTTGGCCACTATCAATCACTCCCTTCTTGATTTGTTCCTCCTCTCTTAAGTTCCTACATTCATTTATTCATTCATCAAATACTTATCTAGCACCTGTTAGACACTGGGTATATAGTACTGAATAAAAGAGACATTATCCCTGTCCTGAGGGGCACTTAAATTCTAACAAGGAAATCAAGGAATAAATAATTTTTCTAATAATTGAGTACACTGTGTTTTGTAAAAAGGGGAGAATTTTTGAAAGCTCCTTGGAGACATCCCTTCCTCCCAAGAGAGAAATGAGAAAAGGGATCATTGACAGGACACCAAGGAAGTGATAGGTGGGTGTGATCTGAAACACAGATGGCATGGTCAGCCTTGGGTGGGAATGGGGTCTTATTTGTCCCAGAAGCCAGAGCGGAGATCCAGATTGTCACTAGGGAACATGGGGGACTCAGGCTTTGAGACGTCAGAAGAAAGTTTGACATAGAGACAGAAGGACCTGGGAAGACAGTGATGTTCTGGCTGAGGAGAGACACCAGAATTTGCAGTGATTTCTGTAGCATTCTTACACAATTTTTGTTTAGCAAGTCTGCAGCTCAAAAGGGAGAAAACAAATGGTGAGTGGACTCAGACCTGGGCATTTACAAGTTGAAGACAACAATTAAAAAGCAGAGTAATTGGGGGACTTCTGGGTGGCTCAGTTGGCTAAGCATGTGCCTTTGGCTTAGGTCATGAATCTGGAGTCCTGGTACTGAGTGCTGCATTGGGCTCTCTGCTCAGTGGGGAGCCTGCTTTCCCCTCTCCCACTCCCCCTGCCTGTGCTCTCTCTCTCTGACAAATAAACAAATAAGTAATCTTAAAAAAAAGGCAGAGTAATTGGAAGTGATGGTGACTGAGCTGGAAAGAAGGGATGAATTCCAATTCAGACAGGAGATTACTGGTTTTTAAAATATCTGAGGCACAGCAGTTGGTTATTTCTATTTAATCACCCTTTCCATTAGATGCAGAAAGGGCTAGTCTCTCCATAGACCATGGAAGGATTTCTAAGGGCCATGGAAGCTACTGGGACTCAGATTCTTTTTTTTTTTTTTTTAATTTTAAAGATTTTTATTTATTTATTTGACACAGAGAGAGAGAAAGAGAGAGAGAGATAGAGAGAGAGAGATATCACAAGTAGGTAGAGCAGCAGGCAGAGAGGGGGGAAAGCAGGCTTCCTGCCAAGCAGAGAGCCCAACGATGTGGGACTAGATCCTAGGACCTGGAGATCAAGACCTGTGCTGAAGGCAGATGCTTAACCTACTGAACCACCTAGGCACCCCTGGGACTCAGATTCTTGAATGTTGTAAAAATTTTTTTTGGTTTTAGTTTAATTCAAGTTAGTTAGCATATAGTATATTATTAATTTTGGGGTAGAATTTAGTGATTCATAAGTTGTATATAAAACCCAGTGCTCATTACATCAAGTACCCTCCTTAATGTCCATTGTCCAATTATCTCAACCCCCCACATACTCTGAATGCTATGAATTGACATTGCCCTGGGATCTCAGAGCTGCCTATTGGCCCAATGGTCAAGGGGTTTTAAATTCCATTGCAAACTATGATATGTTATGGGGTATAGGTAGCCAGCAACATGGTACCCAAGGCCATTACTAGGGCTCCTTTAAGGGACCTGATAACAACTTGGAATAACAGATAAATTTGAACCAGTGGAGAGGGAAGACATGCAAGTTAAAGGACAAGCTAAATTTCAGAATTAATTCAAAGCAGTAATGATGTGTTACATTAAATTACATTTGATGAGTTAGGATAACCACTCATCAATCTTTTTAAGAGGGATCTTAACCAATTTTACTTAATAGAGTCTAAGTGTTCTCTATAATTAGCAGCAGGGCATTAACTGCACACATCACAGTTTATCAGTAAACATATGGAGATATTGATTTGTGTAGAAATAATGAACATATAAGAGTACTTCAGTACCATTGATTCCTGTAAATTGTAACTGGGTTATAACATTCCTTTTAAAATCTTGTTTATAGAATTAATGGTTTAGAAAGATTTTTTCTTAGCTGTTACAAAAAGTGAACAAGCTCAGACTAAATTTTCACAGATCTAGAATCTTTTAAATTAAATGGACTGTCTAATTTTCATAAAACAGCACTTTTTCCCTCTGTTTCTTACCTTACAGTTTTTTCTCCCAAATGGATGGTGGCATAAATTGGAAGATGAGCTTTAGTGACCTGTGGAAAGGCATTCTATTGGCCTCTTCTAAATCTGTGAACTGATTTTACTTTGTTTATATCTGTTTAAGAAACTTA
Source organism: Taxidea taxus jeffersonii (assembly GCA_003697995.1). Classification (NCBI taxonomy): domain Eukaryota; kingdom Metazoa; phylum Chordata; class Mammalia; order Carnivora; family Mustelidae; genus Taxidea; species Taxidea taxus. The sequence goes on along the minus strand of ML105104.1, from coordinate 101,425 downwards.
ATTTGAAGATGTTTCTGTTTAGATGGTTTTGTTTGCTGGATGATGGAGAATACTCTGTCACTAACTAGGTTACCCCTGCATGTCCTGGGAGCTGTGGTCACAGAGAGATACTCTTCTTTAACAGCCTGCCCTATTCCACTTTCTTCTCTTCATCCAAACACATCACTGCCATAAGTTCCCATCATCATCACTCTTTATCTTAATCAGTCCCTCTTTTCTGCCTTCATCCCTGCAGATACTCTTGCCAGGGTTCTCAATGCCCTTGCTTTTTTTGCATTTCTCTTTAACTGGGAGCTTGGATCAATATTGATCAATGTACTTTGCTTCCACAGGAAGGCCTTTTCCTAAATCAATATGCTCTTCAGGGTCAATTGCAGCTTCTCTCATGGCTTCACTTCCTGGCCATGGTCTGGTGACTCTCCTATTTACTTCTCCAGTCCAACAATCTCTTTGGATCCTATCTCCACTAACATACTTTGTGGGGAATTACCCCAAGGAAAACTAAATCCACTATCCTCCCAGATGCTCAAGCTGGGTACCTGGGAGGCCCAGAGAGGTTAATTAATTTGTCACAACTTATAAGTGGGAAAGTCTGAGGCTGAAGGACTTTCTCTTTCCACTGATCCATGTCTTAGCCTCTCTTATACGTGGGAGTAAGGACTATTTTTCTACTCATCTTCAGGTATCCAGTCATGCATAGCCCAGTGCATAGCACACTGTAAAATTCAGTAAATTTTTATTAAAACAAAGAATGCAAGTATCTTAGAACATTCTTTTCCACTTCCTCAGTATGTATGTAAGGAGATGAAAGCCAGAGGAATTAGAGCATTTTTAAAATTGTGTGGGGCAGGCTCACTCTTACCACTTCATATACACCACCAACTGACTAGGAAATAGATTGATTTCTTCTCTGCCTCTTCCATAATCAGGAGCTAATGGAAGAAGGAGGAAGATATGAGGAGTAAATCTAAAATAAAGTAAGATTATAAGGCAACAGAGCTGAGGGAGTCCTCAGGGTCAGGTTTAGGGAAGAGGTTTAGGAAAATTTACTTCCACATATACTTCTCTCACTCCTGGGCAGAGGCAGATGACACTGCTGCCTGACTATATGTTTTGTGTGTGTACATGCATGTGTATGTGTGTGTGCACATGTGCCTGTACTTTGTGTTTTGGTGCATATTGCCTAGCACTATTCAACTGCCGCTTGCTCTGCCAAGGGGAATAACCAGGACATTGGAGGTGACATGTATGCATATTAACCCTATGTTACACATGAGGGTATGTACGTGAAAAGACTTGGGTCTTTGACTTCCTATCTTCCTGAGAAATTTTGCACACCTGTTTTAGGATAAATGGCAATGAGATCATTAGACACAGTCTGGAAGTACTGGATTTCATCCCAAAAGACATACATGGCTTCGGTCAACTAAATTCCCTGTACCTCATCCATTTTGGGGTGCTGAATTTGGCCTTTCTGCTCTGTGACCATTGGGAAATGGTATTCTTTTTTTTTAAATTTTATTTATTTATTTGAGATAGAGTGAGCAAGAGAGCAGGAGCAGGGGAGCGGAGGGAGAGGGAGAAGCAGGCTCCCTAAGGGAGCCTGACATAGGGCTTGATCCCAGGACCCTGGGACCATGAACTGAGCCGAAGGCAGGCAGACGCTTAACCCACTGAGCCACCCAGGTGCCTCATGAGAAATCGTAGTCTAAAACAAACAAATAAAAAAAACAAAGAGAGAACGGAATATTTTATTTTAGACAAGGTAGATTATCTCACTAGAGATGTTCAGAAATGTAGAAGCTTGTAGCAATGTGCATGCAAGCTTGTCTGAGTTGGGGGTAGTTCCAGCTGGCTGGGAAGCAAATGTCTCACTGTAAAGAGAGTTTGGGAGGGCGGTGGGTATGATTTCATTTGCAGTGCTGCTGATCATAGCTGGGGCACTGTAATTTCTAATTTATTACATCATGACTAAGCACGACGGGAGATATTGGCGTCTTGACTCCTGGGAGAGTTTGAAATGTTTTACCAGAAGACCCAAGAACACATATCATTGTGAATGGGCTGAGTGGCATTCTAACTTTCTTTGTAAGTGGATTAAGGGCCTGAAGCAATTTAAACTGGTCATTGGGGTTAGGTAACTTGTCTTCTCTTTTGGTTCTTTCTTTCCTTTTTATCTTTCCTTTTTCCTTCCTTTCTTCTCCTCCCCCTTGTTCTGTATAAATTAATCTTCATTGGAATTCTGCACAGTTTTGCCATAGTTTTCTTTTGTTGAAAATTTCTATAAGTGTTCTTTTGGTGGGAGGAAGTGTCCTGACTGAAGATGACCTACATTCCCTGTACAGTTCAGTTACTTAATCATACCACTGATGTAATGTTTCACTTTCTTGATTCACTTTTGTTTTGAAACCATTAACTAACAATTAGAGAAGAGGGTAAATTTCCATTTTAAAGATATTACTCAAAATCAGCAAACTATTTCCTCTAACAACAAAACTTTGCATTTACTAAACAAAAATTTTATACCTTGCAGTTCCCACTTCTTTAAATTTCACTATTTTAAATTCTGAATACATATAAAACTCCAGTCACAAAAAATGGCAGACTTGAAGAAATTCAGATTTTGCTTATTTGTTCTTACAATCACTGTGCTATTATTGTTTGTTCTGAGTCTACTACTGTTTAAACACAGGGGTACTCCTACACAGCAGGGACACAAATTGTACCTGAAGTGAACTTGAAGGATCCTGAACTATGATGAACTTACCCTGAAAGGAAGCAGGCCTGGCTGCATCTGTGTGATAGTTACAGAGGCTGGCTCTATGACTGCCTGTTCTTTGAATTAACTTCCAACCAGAGTTAAATAGACATGAAACCAAATAGCAAAAATTACTTACAATCTAAAATTGCCAGCTGTGGGGGATATAGCCAACTTTTTTACACAGTAAAATGGTGCTAATATGAAGTTACATAGATATGACTAAAACTTGGTAGTAACCAGATAATTGTTTAGAATTTAGGGCTAATAGGGGAGCCTGGGTGGCTCAGCTGGTTAGGCGTCTGACTCTTAATTTTAGCTCAGGTCGTGATCTCAGGGTTGTGAAACAGCCCCATGTGGGGCTCCTTGCTGGGTGTGAAACCTGCTTGGGATTCTCTCTGTCCCTCTCCCTCTGTGCCTCCATCTCAAAATGGATTAAATATATAAATAAAAATAAATAGAATTTAGGGCTGTTACAAGAACTTCCTCCCTTACCCCAGAGTATTTTATTGCCAACATTGTTTAGAACTGCCAGAAGAGGGTGATAATAAAAAGCAGTCAGAATTTTAGTTGGCTTAATTCAGCCTCTTATTGCCTTCTCCTGAGGCAAACTGCTCAGCTTTAGAATGCCACCAGCTGGGACTCAAAGTGGAGGATTTGTGATCTGAAATGTGCACACCTTCCTGTAGTTATTCATCTATGCATTCATTTGCTTACTTACCAAGTATTTGCTGAACACCTGTTACGTACCATGCACTGCATTACATGCTGGGAATAAAATGTTGAATAAAACATGAAACCAAATATTAAAGAATTTATGATCAAGTGGGGGGATATAGACAAGTAAATCTAGAAATAGATATGATGCAACAGGGCTACAGGAGGGTAAATATGGGAAATCAATGAAAAGGGCACATAGCTTGGTAATGCAGGCCTCTAGGGGCACTGCATTGCAGCTGAGACTATCTCTAAGTCTGACAACTATGCCTGAACTAACTTTGTCGATGTTGCGTCTCTCTGTGTTTTCTGCTTTTACCAGGATATATAACTCAGACCCCTGAGTGGACACCCTTGGACTTTCTGTTTTCTGTTTCTGTAATTAAAAACTATGACTGCTAATCAGGCTTTTGTCTTCTGACATCCCCCTCCATCTGCTTCCCTTTTCTTCCTCATCACTGGGGATGGCATTTGGAACATGTTTTCTCAAGGCTGACTACACCGGGACTGCCCTCAAGGAGTCCCTTCTATAGTAATCAGGTGAAACCTTAGAATCTAGCACTTCTGGAGTTTTCTTTGAATGGCTGGGACAGATATCAGAGATTTCATATTATCAATATAGATGTAGCCTAATATTTGCATATTTATGCCCAAGATATTTTATATTACAGACTAAAAAAGTAGGATACACTTTCCAGAATAATGGAGACTTAAAAAATCCTTGCAGTATTCAAGTCTTATATATATATATATATATATATATATATATATTTTTTTTTTTTATTAAGCCACTTTGTTTCTTACTTTGGAAAGAATGGTTGAGAAAATAAGCAATGAACATGATCCTTCTAAAAAATAAAGCTGGTACACACTGTTAATAATCACAAAGACAGTGGTGCCATAATTGTATACTTTTATGAAATGCTTTCAGAGATTCTTTGGGCTGGGCTGAAGGACTGAAGATCGTTCCCCTATTCTTGTCATCCACTTTCTTTTTTTTTTTTTTTAAAGATTTTATTTATTTATTTGTCAGAGAGAGAGGGAGAGCGAATGAGCACAGGCAGACAGAGTGTCAGGCAGAGGCAGAGGGAGAGGGAGAAGCAGGCTCCCTCCCGAGCAAGGAGCCCAATGTGGGACTCGATCCCAGGACGCTGGGATCATGACCTGAGCCAAAGGCAGCCGCTTAACCAACTGAGCCACCCAGGCGTCCCTGTCATCCACTTTCTATGAACATATGGCTCAGAGTTCTGTGAAGAACTTTATTATGTTCCTTTCATCTTTTGCCTGTAGATTTCATCAAATCTCTCATTCTGAGCCACAGTGAAGTGGTTTTTCCAATCCCCCACAGTTCCTAGAAGAGGAAAATCAAGACAAGGTTGTGATTCTGACTGAAAGTTTCTGTGACCCAACAACATGCCTGCCTTACTCCACCTCCCCTTCAATGCATACCCACCGACTGCAGCTCTCTGCTCTGAGAAGGGCCCTGGGGTGCTCTGTGCAGGGGGTAGGCTCCTAGCTCAGGCAGATAAGTTATGCAAAGGCACTGGTGCCTTGTCCACACCTGTGGAATATTCACATGATGGACTACTGCACAGAAATGAAAAGGAATGAACTACAGACACAGCCCCATGAAGGAATCTCAAATATTACATTGAGTGACCAGACACAAGAAGGTACATACTGTATGATTTCATTTATATGACATCCAAGAACAGGCAAAATCAATCTATATTGATAGAAATGAGAACAGTGGTTGTATCTGAGGGTGGATATCAACAGAAAAGGACCATGAGAAGGGACTTTTTTTTTTTTTTTTGAGTCTCTGGATTAAGCTGTATTTGAAATCTCTGGTTGAAGTTTTTTGCTTAATCTTTTAAAAATATTTTTAAAAAATTAACATATAGTGTATTATCAGCCCCAGGGGTACAGGTTTACACACTTCACAGCACTCACCATAGCACATACCCTCCCCAATGTCCATAACCCAACCACCCTCTCCATACCCTCCTCCCCCAGGAAACACTCAGTTTGTTTTGTGAGATTACGAGTCTGTTAGGGTTTGTCTCCCTCCCAATCCCATTTTGTTTCCCCTTTTCCTTCCCTACCCACCAAACACCCACTTTGCCTCTCAAATTCCTCATATCAGGGAGAACATATGATAATTGCCTTTCTCTGATTGACTTATTTCACTTAGCATAGCATAATACCTGCTAGTTCCATCCAAGTCATTGCAAGTGACAAGATTTAATTACTTTTGATGGCTGCTAGTATTCCATTGTATATATATACACCACATCTTCTTTATCCATTCATCTGTTGGACATCAAGGTTCTTTCCATAGTTTGGCTATTGTGGAAATTGCTGCTATAAACGTTCAGGTGCACATGTCCCATTGGATCACTACATTTGTATCTTTAGGGTAAATACCCAGTATTGTGATTCCTGGGTCATAGGGTAGCTCTATTTTCAACTTATTGAGGAACCTCCATGCTGTTTTCCAGAGTGACTACTCCAGCTGCATATCCACCAACAGTGTAGGAGTGTTCCCCTTTCCCCAAATCCTCTCCATCTGTCGTTTCCTGACTTGTTAATTTTAGCCATTCTGACTGGTGTGAGGTGGTATCTTATTGTGGTTTTGATTGTATTTCCGTGATTCTGAGGGATGTTGAGCATATTTTCATGTGTCTGTTGGCCATCTGTATGTCTTTTTTGCAGAAATGTCTATTCATGTCCTCTGCCCATTTCTTGATTGGATTATTTGTTCTTTGGGTGTTGAGTTTCATAAGTTCTTTATGGATTTTGGATACTAGCCCTTTATCTGATATGTTGTTTGCAAATATCTTCTCCCATTCTGTCAACTGACAGAATTTGTCAACTGAAAATATTTGTCTTTTGGTTTTTTTGACTGTTTCCTTTGCTGTGCAAAAGATTTTGATCTTGGCAATGTCCCAGTAGTTCATTTTTGGCCTTGCTTCCCTTGCCTTCGGCAATGTATCTAGGAAAAAGTGGCTTCAGCTGTGGTCGAAGAGGTTGCTGCCTGTGTTCTCCTCAAGGACTTTGATGGATTCCTTTCTCACATTGAGGTCCTGCATCCATTTTGAGTCTATTTTTGTGTGTGGTATAAGGAAATGATCCAGTTTCATTTTTCTGCATGTAGCTGTCCAATTTTCCCAACACTATTTATTGAAGAGACTGTCTTTTTTCCATCAGACATTCTTTCCTGCTTTGTTGAAGATTAGTTGACCATAGAGTTGAGGGTCTATTTCTGGGCTCTCTATTTGGTTCCATTGATCTATGTGTCTGTTTTTGTGCTGGTACTATACTATCTTGATGATGACAGCTTTGTAATAGAACTTGAAACCTGGAATTGTGATGCCACTGACTTTGGCTTTCTTTTTCAACATTCCTCTAGCTATTCAAGGTCTTTTCTGGTTCCATATAAATTTTAGGATTATTTGTTCCATTTCCTTGAAAAAAAAATGGATGGTATTTTGATAGGGATTGCATTAAACGTGTAGATTGCTTTAGATAGCATAGACATTTCACAATATTTGTTCTTCCAATCCATGAGCATGGAACCTTTTTTCATTTCTTTGTGTCTTCCTCAATTTCTTTCATGAGTACTTTATAGTTTTCTGAGTACAGATTCTTTGCCTCTTTGGTTAGGTTTATTCCTAGGTCTCTTATGATTTTGAGTGCAATTGTAAATGGAATCGACTCCCTAATTTCTCTTTTTTCTGTCTTGTTTTTGGTGTAAAGAAATGCAACTGATTTCTGTGCATTGATTTTATATCCTGACACTTTACTGAACTCCTGTACAAGTTCTAGCAGATTTGGAGTGGAGTCTTTTGGGTTTTCCACATATAGTATCATATCATCTGCAAAGAGTGATAGTTTGACTTCTTCTTTGTCTATTTGGATGCCTTTAACTTCTTTTTGTTGTTTGAATGTTGAGGCTAGGACTTCTAGTACTATGTTGAATAGCAGTGATGATAATGGACATCCCTGCCATGTTCCCGACCTTAGCAGAAAAGCTCTCAGTTTTTCCCCATTGAGAATGATATTTTCAATGTGGGTTTTTCATAGATGGCTTTGATGATCTTGAGGAAGGTACCCTTCATCCCTACACTTTGAAGAGTTTTGATCATGAAAGGATGCTGTACTTTGTCAAATGCTTTTTCAGCATCTATTGAGAGTGTCATATGGTTCTTGTTCTCTATTTTATTACTGTGTTGTATCACATTGATTGATTTGTGGATGTTGAACCAACCTTGTAGCCCAGGAATAAATCTCACTTGGTCATGGTGAATAATACTTTTAACATGCTGTTGGATCCTATTGGCTAGTATTTTGGTGAGAATTTTCGCATCTGTGTTCATCAAGGATATTGGTCTGTAATTCTCTTTTTGGATGGGGTCTTTGTCTGGTTTTGGGATCAAGGTAATGCTGGCCTCATAAAACAAATTTGGAAGTTTTCCTTCAATTTCTATTTTTTTTGGTATGGTTTAAGGAGAATAGGAATTAATTCTTCTTTAAATGCTTGGTAGAAGTTCCCTGGGAAGCCGTCTGGCCCCGGGCTCTTGTTTGTTGGGAGATTTTTGATGACTGCTTCAATCTCCTTACTGGTTATGGGTCTGTCCAGGTTTTCTATTTCTTCCTGATTCAGTTTTGGTAGTGTATGTGTCTCTAGGAATGCATCCATTTCTTGCAGATTGTCAAATTTGCTGGCATATAGTTGCTCATAATATGTTCTTCTAATTGTTTGTATTTCTTTGGTGTTGGTTGTGATCTCTCCTCTATCATTCTTGATTTTATTTATTTGGGTCCTTCCTCTTTTCTTTTGATAAGTCTGGCCAGCGGTTTATCAATCTTGTTAATTCTTTCAATGAACCAGCTTTGCTTTATTGATCTGTTCTACTGTTCTTTTGGTTGCTATTTCATTGATTTCTGCTCTGATCTTTATTATTTCTCTTCTGCTGCTGGGTTTAGGCTTTCTTTGTTGTTCTTTCTCCAGCTCCATAAGGTATAGGGCTAGGCTGTGTATTTGAGATCTTTCTTGTTTCTTGAGAAAGGCTCGTGTCACTATATAGTTTCCTCTCAGGACCACCTTTGTATCCCACAGATTTTGAATGGTTGTGTTTTCATTTTCATTTGTTTCCATGAATTTTTTCAATTCTTCTTTAATTTCCTGGTTGACTCATTCATTCTTTTTTTTAAGATTTTATTTATTCATTTGACAGACAGAGATCACAAGTAGGCAGAGAGGCAGGCAGAGAGAGAGAGAGAGAGAGGAGGAAGCAAGCTCCCCACGGAGCAGAGAGCCCAATGTGGGACTCGATTCCAGGACCCTGGGATCATGACCTGAGCTGAAGGCAGAGGATTTAACCCACTAAGCCACCCACAGGCCCCAACTCATTCATTCTTTAGTGAGATGCTCTTTAGCCTCCATGTATTTGAATTCCTTCCAACTTTCCTCTTGTGATTGAGTTCTAGCTTCAGAGCATTGTGGTCTGAAAATATGCAGGGAATGATCCCAATCTTTTGGTACCAAATGGAGACCTGATTTGTGGCCCAGGATGTGATCTATTCTGGAGAATGTTCCATGTGCACTAGAGAAGAATGTGTATTCTGTTTCCTTGGGATGGAATGTTCTGAATATATCTGTGATGTCCACCTGGTCCAGTGTGTCACTTAAGACCTTTATTTCCTTGTTGATCTTTTGCTTGGATGATCTGTCCATTTGAGTGAGGGGGGTGTTAAGGTCCCCTACTATTATTGTATTATTGTCAATGTGTTTCTTTAATTTTATTATTATTATTATTATTATTTTTTCTTTTAGATTTCATTTATTGATTAGTCAGAGAGAGAGAGAGAGAGAGAGAGAGCACAGGCAGAGAGGCAGAGGGAGAAGCAGGCTCCCTGCTGAGCAAGGAGCGGATGTGGGACTCGATCCCAGGAGGCTGGGATCATGACCTGAGCCGAAGGCAGCTGCTTAACCAACTGAGCCACACAGGCATCCCTTTAAGTTTATTATTAATTGGTTTATATAGTTGACTGCTCCCATGTTAGGGGCATAGATATTTACAATTGTTAGATCTTCTTCTTCTTCTTCTTTTTTTTTTTTTTAAGATTTTTATTTATTTATTTGTTAGAGAGAGAGAGAGAGCGAGCACAGTCAGACAGAGTGGCAGGCAGAGGCAGAGGGAGAAGCAGGCTCCCCGCTGAGCAAGGAGCCCAACGCGGGACTCAATCCCAGGACGCTGGGATCATGACCTGAGCCGAAGGCAGCCGCCCAACCAACTGAGCCACCCAGGCGTCCCAATTGTTAGATCTTCTTATCAACGACCCTTTGAGTATGATATAGTGTCCTTCCTCATGTATTATTATAGTCTTTGGGTTAAAATCTGATTTATCTGATATAAGGATTGCCACCCTGGCTTTCTTTTGATGTCCATTAGCATGGTAAATTCTTTTCCATCCTCTGACTTTAAATCTGGAGGTGTCTTTGGGTCTAAAATGCGTTTCTTTAGACAGTATATTGATGGGTTTTGCTTTTTTTTTTTTTTTGGGTTTTGCTTTTTTTAAATCCATTCTGATACCCTGTGTCTTTTGATTGGGGCATTTAGCCCATTTACATTCAGGGTAACTATTGAGAGATATGAATTTAGTGCCATTGTATTGCCTGTAAGGTGACTGTTACCTACTCTAATTGATTTTGAGGTGGGTTCTCTGTGCCTCCTGGATTTTGATGCTTATTCCCTTTGCATATTAGGGAAATTCTCTACAATAATTCACTCTAATATATCTCCTGTCCCCCTCTCTCTTTCTTCTTCTCTGGAATCCAATTATTCTAATATTGTTTCATCTTATTTTATCACTTATCTCTCAAGTTCTCCCCCCATGGTCCAGTAGTTGTTTGTCTCTCTTTTGCTCAGCTTCTTTATTCTCCATCATTTGGTTTTATATATCACTAATTCTCTCTTCTGCCTCATTTATCCTAGCAGTATGAGCCTCTTTTTTTATTGCACTTCATTAATAGCTTTTTTGAGTTCAGCTTGGTTAGATTTTATTTCTTTTATTTCTCTAGAAAGGGCTTTTATTTCTCCAGACAGTGTTTCTCTAATATATTTCATGCCTTTTTTGAGCCCAGCTAGCACCTTGAGAATCATCATTCTGAAGTCTAGATATGACATATTACCAATGTCTGTATTGTTGGGTTCCTAGCCTTCGGTACTGCTTGTTCTTTTTTTTTTTTTTTTTTTTTGTGGTGAGTTTCCCAACCTGGTTATTTTATCCAGATAAGAATATATGAATGAGAGAATAAAATACTAAAAGGGTGGAAAAGACCCCAGAAAAATGTATGTTAACCAAATCAGAAGAGACCCCAAATTGTGCAGAGAAGAAAGGGGGTAAAAAGACATAAAAAAAATTTAAAAATATATATCAATTAGACTGGTGAATAGAACAGAGTCACCATTTGATTTTGGATGTATTTTGGTCTTTTAGAAGAAACTAACTCTCACAACTTTAAAGAAAGAAAAACATATATATATATATGTGTGTGTGTGTGTGTGTGTGCGCGCAAAAATAAGGGTAAACATGATGAAGGGATGGAATATGACTGTAAAGATGAAAATTTAAAAAGTTCTAAAAAAGTAATTGATGTGATAATTTGGTTGGAAAAATCAAGAAAAGAAAGTGGAGAGAATTTGCTTAGGCTGGAGACTAGAACAAAGCCCTGTGCAAGATTAGGGTATATTTTGATCTATTAGAGGAAATAGTTTCCCAAAAATATTTAGAAGAAAAAAACCTTATATGTACACAAAAAATAAAGTTAGAGGGGCACCTGGGTGGCTCAGTGGGTTAAAGCTGCTGCCTTCGGCTCGGGTCATGATCCCAGGGTCGTGGGATCGAGCCCCGCATCGGGCTCTCTGCTCTGCGGACAGACTGCTTCCTCCTCTCTCTCTCTGCCTCTCTGCTTACTTGTGATCTCTGTCTATCAAATAAATAAATAAAATCTTAAAAAAAATAAAGTTAGATATAATGAATGATAAAATAAGACTATAATAATGAAGGTTTAAAAAGATTTTTTAAAGAAAGGTATTATTAAGATAAACTAGTTGAAAAACGTTAAAAGAGGAAAAGTTAAAAAATCTAGAATAAGAAAAAAATAAAATTTAAAAAATTTAATTAACTTTGCAAGACTAATGAAACATGGGGAGAAAGCCATGAAGTCCATGCTTTCCATTCTCCTCCTCTTGAATTCCGCTGTTCTTCTTGATCAGTGAGCTTGGTCTTGGCTGGATATTCTTGCTGATCTTCTGCAGGAGTGATTCTCAAATACCTTTGCCTGAGGTGGATTTGCACTGCTCTTGTCAGGGGCTGGGCTAAGTAATCTGCTTGGGTTCACATTTGGAAGCTTTTGTTCCCTGAATGCTTTCTGTAGAGTTCTGGAGGATGGGAATGAAAATGGTGGCCTCCCAGTCTCTAGCCCAGAAAAGCTGAGAGCTTGGGGCCCCACTCATCAGTGCACCCTTGGAGAAAAGCAATCAATCACTCCCATCTCCCTGGTCTCCAGCTGTGCTCTGAGCTCACCTGGACTGTGACTGAGCATTCTGTCCTTGGCACACGGCCACATTTGGAATCTCCAAACCCAGCAGATTCCTGCCACACTGCTCCTCCAGTGGCGGAAGGTGGATCTCCCCAGATCTACCACTTGTAGGGTCCCTACTCAAAGAGCATTGGTCCGACTGTGCCACGGATCACAATGTAAGGTAACCCCAAGCTAAGAGCTCAATCCTTGGCTCGGTCTCTGCAGCCAGCTTCCCCACTCTGTTACTTGGGAGCTCTGCCACACTCAGACACCCTCGATCCTTCTGTGACCCTGCGGGACCTGAGACCACACTGTCCCCAAGAGGGCTCCACCTCTGCTTAGCCTCTGGAGCGATGGCCCTCAGTGGAGCACACTTCTAAAAGTTTGGATTTTGTGCTCCATTGCTCCACTGCTTGCCGGGAGCTGGCCCTTCCTCCACGCAGTATCTCTTCCTGTGGCTTCAGATTCACTTTTCTGCACATTCTACCTTTCAGAAAGTGGTCGATTTTTTGTTTCTAGAATTGCTGATCTTCTTCTCTTTGATCTCCTGTTGGGTTTGTAGGTGTTTGGAATGGTTTGATAACTATCTAGCTGAACCCTGTGTCATGATGTCATCTCAGTCTGCTACTCCTCTGCAATGTTGAATCTCCTCGAGAAGGAACTTTTGAGGCATGAGAATGTTTCATATCTTGATTGGGGTGCTGGTTATATGGGTGCATAAATTTTTCAACACATTCACTGTATACTTACTTCAGAGCTGTGCCTTTTTTGGTATGTTAGTTACATCTCAACAACAAAAAAACTTTTGGGAAAATGTGAATGAGATACTACTGTATATGTATGAGCTTTTTCACTAAGCAGTAACTATTAAAATGTTAAAAAAAGAAAATACTCTGTCCTCCCTTTGCCTCATCTGGAAAGTTGTGCAACAAAAATAAAAGCATTGGGACATAAGAACATGCATAGAAAGGTGTTTCCTATAGCATTATTCAAAAAGACAGTAAAAAGGTAACAGTAGTGCCCTTCACTAGGGGAATAGTTGAAGGAGTTATGATGCATCTATCCATACTCTGGTACAACATGAGACCACACATGTACTACGTGCCTTGCTCTGGAGGGATGTCTGATATTCTGGTCAATGAAAGTGTATATTACAACCACATTTAGCCATCATCATGGTATATATCTTTGTTTGCACATGTATGAGCCTGAGGGAATGAGGGTATATAGAAAGATAGATATGTATGGATCTAAAGAAGGGCTTCTTGTGAAATCATTGCTATTGATTATCTGAAGAGGAAAGGAATGGTATTGTTTGGTTTGCTTCACTAGTATGCAATGCTGTTGTAGATTCTAAAGTGCAACAAAATATTTCTCCTTCCATGCTCTCCCTCTCTCTCTCTCAAATAAATAAATAAAATATTTTTAAAAAGTGTGGGGCATCTGGGTGTCTCAGTCAGCTAAGTGTCTAGGGTCCTGGGATTGAGCCCTGCTTCAGCCTTTCTGCTCAGTAGGGAGTCTGCTTCTCCTTCTGTATTCTCCCTCTCTCTCAAATAAATAAAATCTTTAAAAGTAAAATAAAATGCAACAAAATAAACTAATAAATTAAAAAAAGAAGTCAAGTTGCAAAGCAGTAGCACATCATGGTTCCCCTGGTGTGAAAAAGAAGTGCCTGTTTTGGTTTGTTTGTTTGTTTTTAGAGAGAGAGAGAGAAAGGGGGAAGGGCAGAGGGAGAGAGAGAGAGTCTCAAGCAAGCTCCACGCCCACAGAACACAGCATGTGGCTTGATCTTACAACACTGAGATCATGACCTAAACTGAAATCAAGAGTTGGATGCTTAACTGACTGAGCCACCCAGATGCCCCAGACGTCTGTCTTTTTAAACAGAGAGGGAAGTGACTTTCATACTGTTGGTGGCCACTTCTGGGGAACAGAGTTTTGGTGAAGAAAAGTTTTTAAAATATAATCCAATATTGATCTCATTTTTTACAATGATGTATATTACTTTTTCAATTAAAAATAATAAAGCTTTTTTTCCCCCTCAAAAAATATTAGCTGGGGCACTTAGAATTCCTCTTTTGGGAACTGGAACTAAAAAATATTAAAAGAACAAGGCAGTGCTCAATGGTAGTTATAATTGGAAGTCATGATGTACAGCGGTCTGAGCCATGATCAAGACCAAGTTATGAGCAGAAGCTGAGTGAGCAGAAGCTATAAAGTAGGATAAAGGTGTAATGGGCAGAGACAGGAAGCTGATCAGTCGAGGAAGGCACTCATAGCAGACATGTGAGGGCAGCTGAGTCCTTTAAGTGGTGGATCCTTCGAGCAAAGAGCTGTTGCTGCTGAAGTCCTGACCCATGAGATCTGGGCCAATGAGGGTTCCTGCTCTTAACTACCTGTGAGAATATATTACCCTTACACTTGCACATGACCCCTCCTAAAAAGCGCCTCTTATTGGGGCTGGCCAGAAGGACTCTCTGTTTCTTGCAACCAGATACCCCAGAGAGCTCTCTTCTGTAACAAGATCGAATTCCCATCTATTAGCAGATTATTTTAATGGGCTAAATGTGCTGTCTTGAAACGAATAAAATCTAACATCTTCTTGCCAAGAAGCAGAAAGTATATTACTAGACAAAATGAATGTATAGTATTTGAAGCCACACAAACCTTTTCTCATGAAGGGGGAGATGGACTGGTCCAGGATAGATTTAGGAACTGTGGAACGATTTGTCATGGGATTTTCTTTCATTTTCTCAAATGATGTCTCCTGGACAATTTTCTCTAGGACTGTTTCATCTAAGTTCTTTCCCATGAACTGCATCACTTTCTGAATTTCATGCTTTGGGTCCTGTGGTAACAGTAACATTGCATTAGAATGGAAGAAGGTATTAGGACACTTTTAAATTCTTCAGGATGTCCCTCCCAGAAGTGCATCCCTGAAGTAGCTTAGAGAGTGGTTCTTCTGAAGGGCTTTTACTCACCCGTTTTATGTCCTCATAGAAGAGGAAAAGAATCTGGTATCTGTCTTTTACCTCCCACCATCCCTTCACATGGTCAAACCAAGAACCCCATCCCACTGTAACAGACACAGAAAACAGAACAGTCTACAAGACAGAACAGTCTACAAAAGAATCACCCAGAGCTTCAGATAGGTCCCGAGTCCTGATGTGTTTGAGTTGGAGGGTAATGTGGTACTGTACAGCCTTGGAGTAATTTATCTAATTTACCTAAAGCGGCTTCATATTTAATGTGTATAATAAATTGTGTATATATTGTGTCTATAAAAAATATTGGGACAAGGATACCCTTTGGAATGCAGGTGACTCTCCAGGTCAAATGACCCAGGATAAAGGCTTTCACATCGGCTGAGAGATGTTTGCTGGGATCATGGGTATTCACTCTGAGCTCAGTCAGCCTACTCTTCCCAGTCCCAGTCTGAGGTAGGACACACCTAAGGAGGAACACAACCTTCTAAGGGGCCAAAATGTTATGCTTGATTCCTAGACTGAACTTACCTAGAGCGGGCAAGCAAAGATGTGAAGGATTATTCTTTACCTTTTCCGCTGATGAAGTTTTCAAAATACTCTTCCCAGGTACCAGGGTCAGGAAGAATTTGATTCATCCTTTGGAAATGGTAATAGGAAACCATGCAGTCTTTGGCATTTCGAGCTACATAAAGGAACTTTGGGGTATGGAGAGAGCTGGGTAAAAGATGGTATGAAAAGGGAATTTTCACAGAATTCACTCAGGTGAATTTCACAGAATTCACTCAGCTTTGCATACTTGGCTCTGCTCTCCTGTGCCGGCAGTTCAACTTGGGTGGTGACCCCCTCTTCCTCAGGCTGTCCTTCTGCTCTGCTGATTCTCCTCTTTAATTCAAGCTCAGTCCTAGTACATAGCCTGACTCCTGATTGCCTCTTTAGTTGTCAGGCTCCCACCATTCTCTAGCAATGATGGCATCCGACAGAAACTTCCACATGCATGCTGATGATCCTCCTAATACATTCCTGTTCATTTCCTGGAAAAGCAGGACAGCTTCGTGGTCTCATTTTTTTTTTCCTGTTCTCATCAACTCTATTATTATTTTCATCAACTTCAATTCTTGCTCTACAAAGCATCCTATTTAAGTTTCATTTTGACAACAACCTTGTATCCTTTTACCTTCCCAGCTTTTCCCTTTATCCCAATTTGAACTTTAATCTCCACGTGGCTGCTAAGTACTTGACTCCCTTTCTGACAGCATGAATCCTGAGCTGGCCTCATTAACTAGCTACCTCAGATCCATGACTAGTCATTTCATAGGGATGCTGTTTTTTTTTTCTTTTTAACCCTAAAATGGTTCTCAGTTGAGAATGATTTTGTATGCAAGGGGGTATTTGGCAATGCCTGGAAGTGTTTTTGCTTTTACAACTGGGGGTGACAGTGCTACTGGCATCTAATGAGTAAAGGGCAGGGGTGCTGTTCAATATTGTACAATACTCAGGGCAGCCCCTTGCCCCATCCCACCCGCCAAAGGAATTATCTGGCCCAAAATGTCAATAGTGCCATTTTCTGTATTCTGATGCTTTGAATTGGAAACATTGCTTACCTTGCTGTTGCCTTGCAGACCCTGGATAGACTGCCCCTACCAGTTTTAGCTGGTTAGTACAGACAGTAACAACTCACTATCAAGCTCACTTTTTACAAGCAAGCCAACCAGTCCCGAGCCTACACCTCCCTTATTGGGCTCTCACACTCTGGGCCACTATCCACTTGCTCTATTCACCCCAGATACAGGACCACACAATGAGGGGCAGCCACCTATGCCCTGGAGCCTGCAGAAATCATCCAAACTACCCAATCCTAAACCTGATTACCTGCCTCACCCATTCCCTCCCTTGGAAACTACAATAAAGTCTCTTGCCCACATTTTATCCTTACCCCCTCTGCCTCCTGAACGACCCTGGTGCTTCCCAGTTGTGAGGGGTCCATCACTGCTTAGTAATCATTTTATTAATCTTTCCTTTCATGTTTCTCACCTCCACCCATAAGACTCTTCTTTCTCTCCTCAAAACTCCATCCCATTTCCCCCTGCAAGTTCATTAATTCCCTCTTCCACTGTGTTTATTCTGCAATTTGTTGAATTTTTGTGTGGGAGTGGATTTTTTTATTCTTTTTTTTCCTCAGAAATGGAAAAGGTTAAAAAGAAAGAAATTAAGAAACTGACATGAAATAACCACAGGTGATCAATAACACATTTTGTGAAAGATTCATGACAATAGATGGCAACAATAGCTATTTTCGTAGCAACCTCACATCCCACAAACACCAAAATGAAATTCCATTGTCAGGGTTTCATTTCTACCTCCAGCTTTGTGGTGGTGGTTTTAGTTGCAAGGAACACAATCTTCCCAGGATTGGTGCTTTGCATGACAAAGCAGAGACCATGGTGATGAAGCTGACGGTCACAAACCTGGGGACAGCAGGAGGGAGAGAAGCCTTCGATTTTGAGGGTGAGGCCTGCAGGTGCATCTTGGGAGGAGTGGAAGCCCTGCCTCAGGCCAGCAGACCAAGTAGCAAGCAGGGAGATGAAGTGGTACGGGGCACCTCCTCCCTCAACCATAGTGGGCTTTCTGCCCCTATGGCCACCCAGCTGCCACCCACGAAATTTTCTAACCTGCCCCAGTGCCCTGGTGACCCTGAGGCCCAGTGTGCACTGTGCCCTCCCCCATCCCCTGGAGAGAGCCACCCGAGGGCTCGCAAACCAGAGACCTGTTCCTGAATTTTTATATATTATATAAATTATATATAAATGCTTGTATCTTGTTTCAGTTACAGAAATCCTATTTGTTTAATTTAATAAGAAATTCCATTTTAAAAATAGTGTCCTTTTAAAGTTTTTGATTTAGTATTTCATTTACTTACACAACTTCAACATTCTTCTTTTATTTTTGTATCTGTTCATTTTAATATCTGAAATCCTTGAGGTATAACCCTGCTGGTTGCGCTTTTTGCAGACTCTCTTTCTCGTACTGGCTTGCTCCTTGGTGAATTTTGTGATGTGAGGTGGTGAACTCAAGCTGGAACACTGCTGCCCAAGCTGAGGCTATGTCCTCCCTCTGTTTCTGTGGTTCATTCTGGGGTTGTTGGCAATGGCAACCACCTTATGCTAGTTTCTTAGCTTGGGGCTTTTTGGACAACTCAAGTATTACAACATTGACTCTCCTTCCTTGAGAGTAAAGCTTATGGCCACACATTCTCAGGGCAGCTGAGGGCCCAGGTCAAGACAAAGAGGTTTCCTCGAGTCTGCCTTAGCCCCCACCCCCTATCCTTTGAGGATGAAGTCATTCAGCTGTCCCACCTTCGGTTCCTCACTTTCCTGGTTCCTTCTGCCCTGGGCTTTGACCCTGTTGAATCACTGAAAGTCATGCTGCTGAATTCTCCAGGTCATCAAATAACCCACAGCACAGCTCTAGTCTCAGTGACCTCTTCTCTAGTTTTAGCTTCCTCTTTATTGTAGAACTTAGGGATTTCCTTTACTCTCTCTGGATCTCAGTTACACATTTACAAAGGGAACTTTTTTGTGTTATGTATTATTGCTAGGTGTTTCATACAGAAGGTTTTAGGGAATTTAGTCGGCCATAATCTGGAAATGGAGGTTCTTATTCCCTTATGCAACTTTATTGAAAGGACTCACAGAATTGCTATTGTTCCCTAGAAATACACTCTTATGAGCCCTTTGTTCCCTTCATTCCCACCTTTGAGGAAACTTCCCCACCAATGCTGGCTGACACCTCAGTTTCTTCCCTTGCCTGCATGCATTCTACAGCTGCTCACTTGTTATTCACTCAGCAAACATATTTTGAACATCCTCTGCATGGCAGGAACTGATTAGGTACTAGAGTGCAGAATAAATAAGGTCCCCAAATAAATAAAGATAAGAGCCCAGAGTTCACCAGAGGCTAAGGCCAAGTGTTCCTGTTAAGTAATATAGCTCCTTCTATTTACCCTTTTAAATGATCTTCAAGAATTTTTTCTTTCCCCTCAGTTTTTCTTCTCTGCTCTAAGCTTAATTACCCACACCCTTGGGTCACTGTGGACACTCATTATCTCTAGTTCTATCCAAAAATTCAGTCTGGCTTTTGCCTCCATGTCTTGCTTGAAAACCATTCAAGTAAATATCCTGAAGAGGACAGAGAGAACTTCTCAATTGCTCTTATTGCTGATCAGCAGTCAACACTTCAGAGATGGTGGAGAAGTAAATATGATGACATTGTTGTGAGTTAGGGAGTGGGGGATTTGCTCCCAGGAGACCTAGTCTACCGCCTGTCCCAAGGGAAATTGTTGCTGTCTTACCTTGCAGTTGTTTTCCCAGAAAGATGGAGGTAATAGCTGAGTTGGAAGGTGAGTCCTTAGTAACCGTGGAGAGGGCATCGCTTTGGCTTTTTCCACCCCTTTAAAGTAAATCAACAGGAAACATCTGCATAGTACAAGTATTGCATGGGGGAAGTTACATTCTGGGCTCTGTCCAGAATGTCACATCACCTCCCATCTTTCTCCTTATCTCTTGACTTTCCTTTGGGATTTCATAATGAGATTATAGAGATTACCATCACTTCTGTAGACTCCTACATGCACTGCACCCATGGCCACCCAGCTCCTACATGCCCTGCACCCATGGCCACCCTTGCAGACTCCTACAGCTTCAGAGCTGGAAGGGAGCTTATATTAATCTGTCACTTTCCAGATGAGGAGATGGAAGCTGAGAATGGGCAAGCTAGGTCTTGTGGCAGAGCCGGGGGGCAGGGTTCGATCTCAAGACCCTGAGATCACAACTGGAGCCAAAATCAAGAGTTGGATGCTCAACTGATTGAACTACTCAGGTGCCCCTGGAGTGTTTCCCAGCCCTGCTTTCAGTGAGCAGTCACATATGCAATACTTTTGAGGTCAAACAGCTCTGTAGCTGGAAGTTGGTGCAGCTGGTGTGGAAGGAGGCCTGGGAAGGAGGCTATGTGGGACACAAGCTTGCACAACAGGCAGCAGTGTCTGTCCACTCCTGAACCCTTTGTGGATGGTTGGTATACTTGACCAAGACCCATCAGTCTATAGCCCTTACCTCCAGTGGCAGGGGCCATCTACCCTGAAATAAAAGCACTGCCCAGCTGATCTCCACCTGGCCTCTGTTTGTGGTTGGAAAGACCATAAATCCTGTAACTGTTTATAACATTTTTGGACATGGGGCACCTTGGATTTTAAAGAACCATCTTGGTTTGTATATGATGTACCATGCTGGGCTATTGGTTATCATCCTTTCCTGAATTCTGCAGCTGCTGGCATTGCCTTGAGAGAAGCTCCATCTTGTTTCTTATGCTAACTTAGTGACAGCATGCTCTGCTCCTCACTGCCAAGAATCCCTTAATAGAAATCATGCTTTGACTTTTCATTCTCTCTTTAATTTCCCAAATTGTCAGAGGTAAGGCAGTGGTGTAGGGATGAAGATGTGAGATCAAAAGGTTGGCTTGGATAACCCAGGGAACCTATGCCCTTGTGGGGCAAAGTATTTAGCCCAAGAGGTGGTCAGTAATACCTAACACTTAAATAGGATCCACTCTGTGCCAGGCACTGCTCTAAGCTTTCTACACACGTTAACTCATTTAATCCTCACAACGACTTTTTGATGTAGACACTAATTCTGCTGACATTTTACATCTGAGGAAACTGTAACACAGAGAGGGTAAGTAACTTGTTAAAGGTCACTGAGTGAGTGGTGGCGTCAGGACTAAAACCCTGGTTGTCCTTAACCATTATGCCATCCTGCTGCTCAAGGGATCAAGAGACCAGACACCAACAAAAATGGAAGGCCCTGACGACACATAGAGTGAGATCAGAGTTAAGCAGGCAGACAGTGCCCTTTGTGGGGGGTCAGAGCCCCACAGGTAGTTCAGAGAAGGCATCAGACCAGGCACTGGTCTTAGTAATAAGCTAATGGTCAATCAGATAGGAACTGAGGACCAGAGGAGTCTGAGCTGCAGGGTAAGTAGAACCATAAGCAGAAGCAAATGCCTCAAGGCTGTTCTAACCTGGACGCACCCTTGTGCATGTTTCAGGTCTTATGCATGTCAGATCAAGAATTTCTCTATCTCAAGGCATTGGTAGATTTATTAGATCTCTGACCACAATTGCTTCAAGTTAGACTTCAACACCAGACTTGTATTGTCTATAATTCTGTAACTCTAGCTAGGTGAGTTTCCAATTTTTTTTTTTATTCTGCTGACCTATGCAATGCTGAAACATAGAGAAGTAGGCCTCCCTCCTATCCTTGTTCCAAAAAATGCTTCCAGCAGCTGGAATGGCTTCTTTCCCATTTTGGTTGTCTTTTGTCTTTTTTTTTTTTTTTTTTTTGGTGTGAAGAAAAGAATTCTAGGTTGAGTATTACCTTAAAAAAATTTCCCTACAGAACAGAAATGGTTGGCTGCAAATGCATTATGTTTGCTAATTATCTGGCACTTCCTTGGCTGGACTGAGCATTTGTATGGGTGGAGTAAGGAGAAGAAAGAGTGAATTGTTCCATAAATAGCTCTCCAACCTCTCTGTGTATTCTACAGCAGCAATGGTCAGAGGGAGCATTTAAGAAGAAAATAAGGCAGATACCTTTTCACTTGGTGATTCTCTTTTGGCAAATAACCTTAGGTAATATGTAGAAAGAATCAAGGAGGAAAAAAAGAGGAGGAAACACATGGTCATAGAAATGAGAATGAGAGCAAGAATAAGAGAGAGAGGGGAGATAAAAGAAACAAAACAGAGGAGAGAATAAGAAAGAGACAGGAGAGAGAAGAAGAGAAAGGAAGGAGAGCCTCCAGGACCTTCAGTAGGTGAATGAATACACTGTGGCACATCTAAGCAAAGGAATAGTATTCAGCACTGAAAAGAAATGAGCTCTCAAGCCATGAAAAGACATAGAGGGAACTGAAATACACATTACTAAGTGAGAGAAGCCAGTCTGAAAAGGTCACATACTGTATGATTTCAACTATATGACATTCTAGAAAAAGTAAAACTGGAGACAATGAACAGATCAGTGGTTGTCAGGGGTCGGGGAGTAGGGAGGGTGAACAAGTGGCTCACAGAGGTTTTTTAGGGGAGTGTAACTACTCTGTATTGTAGTACAGTGCTGGATCCAGGACGTTAGTCCAAATCCATAGAATATACAATATCCAGAGCAAATCCTGGTGTGAACTCTGGGCTTTGGGTGATTATGACATGTCTGTGTAGGCTCATCAACTGTAACAAATACACCATCTGGGGGAGAAGACTGTGCATGTGTCGGAAATTCTGTGCCTCTACTTTGTTGTAAGCCTAACACTGCTCTAAATAATAAACTCTTAAAAGAAGAGAGAGAAAGGAGCCAGGGTTGGAAGGGGGGAGCTCTTACCAGAGGGCTGGGGCGGCCGAGCCCACTCAATGAAAGGATGGCGGTGTTGAATGATGGCTCTCTGACATTTCTCCACATCTCCATTTTGCTCAATCATGTCCACAATTTCCTGAATCCATGTGGTCCCTGGGGCCCAAGTGGAAAGGACAAGAAGAAGAAACTG
Organism: Taxidea taxus jeffersonii; assembly: GCA_003697995.1. Lineage (NCBI taxonomy): Eukaryota > Metazoa > Chordata > Mammalia > Carnivora > Mustelidae > Taxidea > Taxidea taxus. Next base: position 78,783 of record ML105104.1, on the reverse strand, counting down.
GTTAGATAATCAGTCTTGAGTGTCCTGGGGAGGAAAGGGAACGTAGAGACTGATGGTGTTTCGTCCAACCTCCCTTCAGGTCAGGATCCTGTCAGCCACAACAGGTGGACATCCATGAGGGAAAAACCCACAAGGTCTCTTACGGAGAGAAAGAGCAGCAGAGGCAAAGCCACACAACACTGTCACCCAAGAGCAGTCATGACAGAGCACAGCAGGCTGGGTTCTCTAATGCCATTATGTCTGACCCCAGATAAACCCAGGAACATGAAGCATTCCAAGATTGTCTTGTCATGGAACAGTGAGAAGGAGCAGTTTTCCTTGAATGAGTGCAAACATCATATGAAGGGGGATTCTAATTGATGTGAACAACCCTTGCTGACTCTGCAAGCCAAAGTCTGGTTGTTCCCTGGGTCCCAGAGTCACCTGATTTAGGATAGGTACAAATGAGAAGATCATCCGGCTTGGCTTCAATGTTCTGGATCTGGCTCCAATTGTCCACAGTGCTAGCTTGCAGGGGGATCCCCGAGACCTCTCTCAGTTGTAGCTGCCCCTCCGATGCTGCAGCCAGGGCCATACTGTCTTGCAATGGGAGGGGGAGTCCCTGCGGGCAGAGGATAGAGGGGACTTGTAAAACAATTGTGGTAAAATACACATATCATAAAATTTACCATTTTAACCATTTTTAAGTACACAGTTCAGTGGCATTAAGTACATTTCCAATGTTGTGCAGCCATCACCAACATCCATGGCCTGAACTTTTCCATCTTCCTAATGATGTCATTAAACACTAACACCCCATTGCCCCTTTCCTACCATCCCCTTCTACTTTCTGTCTCTATGAATCTGTCTACTCTAGGTCCTTCAAATCAATAGAATCATACAGTATTTATCCTTTTGTGATTGACTTATTTCACTCAGCATAATGTCTCCAGAGTTCATCTAGGTTGTAACATGGGTCAGAATTTCCTTCTTTTTTGAGGCTGAATAATATTCCATTCCGTGTATATGCCACATTTTGTTTGTCCATTCATCCATACATGGACACTTGGCTTGCCTCTAACTTTTGGCTTTTGTAAATAATGCTGATATGAACATGGGTATGCCTTTCAATTCTTTGGAATTGGAATTGCTGGGTCATATGGTAATTTCATATGGTAAGTTTTTGAGAAATTGCCATGCTGTTTTCCACAGCAGCCTATACCCTTTAACATTCCCACCAGAAAGGCACAGGTGTTCTAATTTCTTCACATCCTTGCCAACACTTGTCATTTTCTGTTTATTACTTTATTTTATTTATTAAGTACATGTTTAAAAATTTTTTTAATTTCTATGATAGTCATCCTAATAGGTATGAGATGATATTCCTCTGTGGTTTTGATTTTCATTTCCCTAATGATTAGTGATGCTGAGCATCTTTCCATGTGAATGACATTCATATATCTCTTTTGGAGAAGTGTCCATTTAAATCTTCTGCCCATGTTTTAAATCAGGTTTTTTGCTTTAAATGCACAAAATGAGGAAGCCAGGAGTAGTGGGCCATATTACTCCAGAATAATTGGTTTTTGAGATAGCCATGTGCTGGGCTTAGTGCCCAAACTCATTTTAAGTGTTGCATAAAATGAGTGCCAGGACTCTATAACTAAAAGGATCCTTATAGGAGATGTAATAGTACGTACTTATTGGAAGTTGAATAAAAGAATCTGGCTCAGCCTTTCCAGGGAGTGGGTGAGAAGGAGTTAGTGCCACATTGTGAGGCTTGTTTTCGAGGTGGCTTCTACTTTTAGACTGAGTCAAGTCCCTTAGAATGGAGACTATGTTTTCAGAAAATGAAAGATGGACTATTTCAAAAAAAATTTCAAGTGTTAAGTGGCGGCTGTGTTGACAATATGTCAAAGAAGTAGAGTTTGGATGATACTGAAATTACTGTGTGGTCAACTTTAAGAGAGAAGAGAGAATTAACATTTTATACAGGCCTCCTATGTTAGATCTCTTGAAGCTTTTTTTCCCCTCTTTTAATTCATATTACATTTTACTAGGAGGGAATAATTTACACTCATGAATGTGAGGGAGCTAGGAGTCTTATAATCAATAACTTGTCCAGGATTGCAGCCAGTGTCTTTCTGCAAATTTCATGTTCTTTTTAAAAAATAATTACCCTCCTGGCTTTTATTGTGAATGTATATATGTACCAGAAAATTTGGAATAAGCCCAAATGTACGAAGAAAAATTCATCACCTAGGAATTATTATTTTGATGTATTTCTATCTTTTTCAAACATATATGAAAACAAAAATATAATCTATAATAAAAAAAGATGGGGCTCAGAGAGCTTCCAGGTTGATGAATATGTGGAATTGCCGGGAGGGTAGTGTCCTTGGAGAGAGCATAGAATCTCTGTGCTCCTTGCCATATACATTGTCCTGTGCATCTCTTCCACCTGGCTGTTCCTGAATTATATCCTTTTATAATAGTCTAGTAATCTAGTAAGTAAAGTGTTTTCCCAAGTTCTGTGAACCACTCTAGCAAATTAACCAAATTCAAGGAAGGGGTCATGAGAACCTTCAATCTAAAGGCAGTTGGTCAGAAACACATGCTGTAACCTACACTTGTGATTGGCATCTGAAGTCAGGGTTGGGGAGAAGTCTTGTGGCACTGAGCCTTTAACCTGTGGGATCTGATGTTATCTCCAAGTAAAGAGTGTCAGAATTGAATTAAATTGTAGAATGGCCAATATCCAGAGAATCTGAGGATTACTTGGTGTGGGGAACCCCCACCCTCTACCCAATATCTGGTCACAGAAGTATGAAGTTTGCTATCTAAGTAGCATAAAGGAGAGCACAGGAAGAGTTTTTCCTTTACAGGCACAAAGGCACAAAATTTGCCACTTGAGGAACCAGCTGGAAGCTTTGTCATCCCTCCAGGTCAGATCATATAATGCATGCCCTCCTTTGTGAAGCTGTCTCTAACTCCATGGACTCTTTTCCACAGGACCTTGTAGCATTTTGTATGTAGATTTTATAGTTCTTACTCCACTGTCCTAAAATTACTTGTTTTTATGTCCAACCCTGCTGGAGCTCAGGGACCTGGTCCAATCCCTTTGTAGGCTCAACATGTAGGGGAAGATCTGAGTGGGAAGGAGAGATGGTATTACAAGACAGCAATTTTGGAGGTTTTTGCCTCCGGGTCCTGAATTTCTAGGCTTTATACTGTTAGGTCGGTGTGTATTGGTTACAAATACCTTCTATTTTTTGGGTTCCTTAAAATACTCTCTGGCTTTAGTTAATCACTTCTATTTATACAGCAGTACATATATTACCATAGTAAAAATAAAAAAAAATAATCCATAAGTTAAGGATTTCTTTTAAGCCATATTCTTACCTTCAAGCTCCAGCTGAGAATCAACAGCCCAAAGACCTGATCAAGGGTCACTGGGCACGTCAAGTGCATTCCAAGGAAGCAGGGAAGCGTTCCTTGGGTATGGCAATTGCAGAGGCTCAAATTAGTGTCAGAGGCATGCAAGACCTTCAGCAGGTAAAGGCCCTTTGGGTGGTGCTTTGCATCAGTACAGTAATTTGGAGTCATTCCTGTAAGTCTTGGTATTAAACAGGAACAAACCCTGTGACCTTGCCTAATGTGGAAGAAATGTAAACAAGGTCAAATGTCGCTTTGACCTCTCTGCAAATTTCCCTTGAGTTTATGCAAACTCGAGGGCTGTTTGGATGAACATACTGTTTCTTCCTCTGAGTTCACTGCCCAGCATCTGTGCATGCCTGTTGGTAACTGAGCTGAGTAGCAGAACCTGGATTTCACACTGCTGCAGCGCCTGGCAGAAAATCTAAAACACTTGGACCTGTGGGAAAATGGGAACTTGGCTGCAGGAGCAGATGCATCCAGCTCCAAACAGACTCTCACTCCTTTAGTGTTCTTCTTTTGCTTGGCTTCTTAGCTTAACTCCCTTTCTGAATGTTGGTGACAGTTCCTGTCTCCTACTAATGTTTTAAGATTAAAAAACAGCAATGTTAATGAAAACATCTTGCTTAGCACATAGTAAATGCTTTAAACTGCTGGTTCTTTGTGGCTTTCTTCCCAAAGTGTACTCAGCCAAACCTAAACGCACAGACAGAACAAAGTCTAGAGCCTAGCTAAGTGTGTATTTATTTATACTTTGCCTTGTCCTACAGAGGGTGTAGTTTCATGGACACAGATCATATTCTCTAGTGTCTTTGGTTATCTGGAAATTGAGTCCATGCCCGTGTTAAATAATCTCTGAGCTGTAGCAACAGTTCTGCCAACTCCCAAACTATGCTTTTCTTTCTGGAATTTAAGTATAACCAGGCACCACAGCCACCCCTCCTGCCAATGTCTTCTTGTCTTCTTTGACTCTGAATCTCATGATGCTTCTTCACTGACACCTCTTCCTCCTGTATCCCAAAGCTTTTTTTTTCTTTCTTTAATCTCAATCCATTTTTCTTCATTCTGCTCTCTTCTCTTTGACAAGCTCACTTACTCCAGTGCTGTTAAATCTTGGAACCTTGGCTGACTCCTAAATTCTCAGCACTAACTTGCAATCTTTCTTTGTGAAGTCTCTCATTTCCAACCACCTGCTAAGTCTGCGCCAATTTGAGAGCCACTCTGCACTGCACATTTCACCTGCCTCATGCTCTCCGCTGGTTATGGTAGCACTATCATCCACATCTGAAGCATCACCTTGAACTAAAGGTGCAGAAGGCCCCTTATAACTATTTATAATTTGTTATAAATTTAACATATAGGTACTGAATCCAACTATAAGCAGTGAATAAACCTATGGTTCATTCAATCAAAGAATTTATAGCTAGAAACTTCTATGCATGTCTCCTTCTTCTGCAACCACAACAGATGAAGTGTAACATTGCAGAACTTTCTAGCAGATCTGTTCACCTCTCCCATGCACTTAGCATATAAATTAAGTTTTATGAATTCAGATCAAGTTATCCCCTGATTGTTTATGGCCCAAAGTCTGAATGATTTTAGCTTAAACTACTTGATCTCAGATTTATTGTAAGAGCACATTAATTAAGGCAGTGTGGTATTTGTGCAAGGACAAATAGTCTGATGAGACAGCAGAGAGAGTCCACAAACAGATCCACACAGAGACAGCCATCAGGCTTATGAAAGTGTCACTGCATTGGAGAAGAGGAAAGTATGACCTTTCGAACAAATAATGTTGGAAATTGGATATCCAGCTGGAAGATGCTGAATTCTCACCTCATCATATACCATACATAAAAGTCAATTCTAGGTTGATTGTAGATCTAAATGCAAGAAGTAAAACAATAAAGCTTTTAGAAAGAAACATGAGAGGACATTTCTATGACCTTTGGAAAAGCCAAGCTTCATTAAATAGACTAAAAGAAACATAGACCATAAAGGAAAACAATCACAAAATTAGGTTAAAATGAAGAACTATGTTTGTCAAAAACACATGAAGAGAGTAAAAAGGCAATCTACAAAGAAGGAGAAGGTATTTGTCAAAAGACTTATATCCATGTTATACAAAAAACTCCTTCAAATCCAGAGAAAAAGATTAACAACCTAAGAGAAAAAAATAGGCTAAAGATTTGAACAGATACTTCACAAAAATGACATGGCCAAGAAATACATGAAAAGATACTAACATCAGTAATTTCCAGAGAAATAGATCAAATCAATAAATTGATAAATTAAAATTTAAAATTAAATAAATTAAATGAAAAATTATATTGCAAATGCAACTACCCAACCACCAGAATGTGTAAAAGTAAAAAGACAGGATTTATCAAGTTTGGGGGATGATAAGTAACTAGGATCTAATTACAGTTGCCCTTTCTGTTGTTCTGTATTTTCTGAATTTTCAACTGATTTTGTATTCTTTTTGTAATCAGAATATAATGATATTTTTCTCCAGAGCATACTCTTGTTTTTTTATTTTTTAATGCATTTCAGCTCTGTAACTGAAACCAAGTTATCAGCAAAACTAAGGGATGTATGAGTTCCTGGGGTTATTTCATAGAAACAGGTTGTGGAGGGTACCTGAAGAGTGGAATTTTGCCTTCTGAAGGAAGAACTTTGGGAACATGTTTTGGGTTGGTGCCTCACCACAGGTAGACTGTGGATGGCTCCCATGGTGGTGGGTCATTGTCCCTCTCACAGTTTATGGTATTGGTGACAGGGTCTTGGTCACTGCTTCTTTGGCCTCAGTTCGTCTAGGACTTCCTATTCTGATATACTTCTCTCCAGAAGTTGTTATAGCCATTGGCTGTTCCAAGGACATCGCACACTTATCTGGACTGGTATTTTATCTCTATGTACAACTCCATGATGTTGATGTCAGCCAATGTGAGTAGAGTTTTTTTGTTTTGTTTTGTTTTATTTTGACAATATAGTTACAATTCTTCAAGGTGTTTGTGATCTGGTGAGGAAACTTGAAAAAGTACCTTAGTTCATTGTTAAGCAGTTTCCTTTCTTTAAATTAAAGTCTTTTTTTTAAAATTTAAGCTTTTTTTATTTAAACATATAATGTAACCCCACCATTCTCTCCCAACCACTCCCTCCCCCCACCCCCCTCAGTTTGTTTTATGACATTAAGAGTCTCTTTTGGTTTGTCTCCCTCCCGATCCCATCTTGTTTCATTTTTTCTTTTCCTACCACCTTAACCCCCACCCCCGTTGCATCTCCACTTCCTCATATCAGGGAGATCATGTGATAGTTGTCTTTCTCTAGTTGACTTATTTCGCTAAGCATAATACGCTCTAGTTCCATCCATGTCGTCGCAAACAGCAAGATTTCATTCCTTTTGATGGCTGCATGGTATTCCATTGTATATATATACCACTTCTTCTTTATCCATTCATCTGTTGATGGACATCTAGGTTCTTTCCATACTTGGCTATTGTGGACATTGCTGCTATAAACATTCGGGTACACGTGCCCCTTCGGATCACTACGTTTGTATCTTTAGGGTAAATACCCAGTAGTGCAATTGCTGGGTCATAAGGTAGCTCTATTTTCAATTTTTTGAGGAACCTCCATGCTGTTTTCCAGAGTGGTTGCACCAGCTTGCATTCCCACCAACAGTGTAGGAGGGTTCCCCTTTCTCCACATCCTCGCCAGCATCTGTCATTTCCTGACTTGTTCATTTTAGCCATTCTGACTGGTGTGAGGTGGTATCTCATTGTGGTTTTGATTTGTATTTCCCTGATGCCCAGTGATGTGGAGCACTTTTTCATGTGTCTGTTGGCCATCTGGATGTCTTCTTTGCAGAAATGTCTGTTCATGTCCTCTGCCCATTTCTTGATTGGATTATTTGTTCTTTGGGTGTTGAGTTTGCTAAGCTCTTTATAGATTTTGGATACTAGCCCTTTATCTGATATGTCGTTTGCAAATATCTTCTCCCACTATGTCGGTTCTCTTTTGGTTTTGCTGACTGTTTCCTTTGCTGTGCAAAAGCTTTTGATCTTGATGAAGTCCCAATAGATCATTTTTTCCCTTGCTTCCCTTGCCTTTGGCGTTGTTCCTAGGAAGAAGTTGCTGTGGCTGAGGTCAAAGAGGTTGCTGCCTGTGTTCTCCTCAAGGATTTTGATGGATTCCTTTCTCACGTTGAGGTCCTTCATCTACTTTGAGTCTATTTTCATGTGTGGTGTAAGGAAATGGTCCAATTTCATTTTTCTGCATGTGGCTGTCTAATTTTCCCAACACCATTTGTTGAAGAGGCTGTCTTTTTTCCATTGGATATTCTTTCCTGCTTTGTCGAAGATTAGTTGACCATAGAGTTGAGGGTCTATTTCTGGGCTCTCTATTCTGGTCCATTGATCTATGTGTCTGTTTTTGTGCCAGTACCATACTGTCTTGATGATGACAGCTTTGTAGTAGAGCTTGAAGTCTGGAATTGTGATGCCACCAACTTTGGCTTTCTTTTTCAATATTCCTTTGGCTATTCGAGGTCTTTTCTCGTTCCATATAAATCTTAGGATTATTTGTTCCATTTCTTTGAAAAAATTGGATGGGATTTTGATAGGCATTGCATTAAATGTGTAGATAGCTTTAGGTAGCATAGACATTTTCACAATATTTATTCTTCCAATCCATGAGCATGGAACATTTTTCCATTTCTTTGTGTCTTCCTCAATTTCTTTCATGAGTACTTTATAGTTCTCTGAGTATAGATTCTTTGCCTCTTTGGTTAGGTTTATTCCTAGGTATCTTATGGTTTGGGGTGTAGTTGTATATGGGATTGACTCCTCAATTTCTCTTTCTTCTGTCTTGTTGTTTGTGTAAAGAAATGCAACTGATTTCTGTGCATTGATTTTATATCCTGACACTTTCCTGAATTCCTGTACAAGCTCTAGCAGTTTTGGAGTGGAGCCCTTTGGGTTTTCCACATATAGTATCATATCATCTGCAAAGAGCAATAGTTTGACTTCTTCTTTGCCAATTTGGATGCCTTTAATTTCTTTTTGTTGTCTGATTGCTGAGGCTAGGACTTCTAGTACTATGTTGAATAGCAGTGGTGATAGCGGACATCCCTGCCGTGTTCCTGACCTTAAAGGAAAAGCTCTCAGTTTTTCTCCATTGAGAATGATACTTGCAGTGGGTTTTTCATAGATGGCTTTGATAATATTGAGGTATGTGCCTTCTATCCCTACACTTTGAAGAGTTTTGATTAGGAAGGGATGTTGCACTTTGTCAAATGCTTTTTCAGCATCTATTGCCAAGCTCCTCCTCTTTAATGAGGCTGTTTCCTTAGTTTGAGTCCTATTTGACCCACTACCTCTAATCCACATCACAACACTTCTTTCTTCTCCTTTGAAAGAGGAAATTACATGTTATCTTCTTTGTGCAGTTTTTCATGATGGACCACCACCGTGTGTGTGTGTGTGTGTGTCCTTCTTCAGACTCTTCAAAGCATTTTATTTATATAATTTCTATGGTACTTGTAACTTATTCCCTTCCATTAATGCTGCTTATGTATTTATCTTATTCCTTTCTTGTACACACCTGTTGTTTTCATCATTCCAACACTAATTCCCTCTTCTACTATTACTGGCTTTGACAAACTGCTCCTCCCCAAGTGTATACAATTTCATGGGATTAACCATCAAAGAACCCCACCTTTCTCTAGACAAAGGGTAAAAATATGAGCCAAACTAGGCCAGCCAGATACTCAGGCCCAGAATTTTAAGTATGAGCAGACACTGAATTTATTTGATGCTCACTCAACTTGAGAGAAGTACCTTGAGGAGAAATTTTTCTTTAGGTGTTCTACCTAGATTCCTAGAGCTGCTTCACTCTCTGCCCTAGTTCTTCCTCTTTTCTTTCAGTTTTGTGAGCTAACTTATATCCTTCAAATAAAATATGTTTGTGTCTAACTTAAGCATGGTCAGTTGCTGTTGCTTACAACAAGCTCCTCTTCAGATTGCCCCCAGAGTTCTTCCCTCATCACACCACCCCTGGTACTGGCTTCTGCACCAGTAGCTAGATCTACCCCAGCATGTAAGACAATCCTAAGCCATCCAATCCACAAAGTGAAATCCAGGGGCTTTCTCCACCCACCACCTCCTCCTCTGCCTCCACCTGGCATTTGACTGTCTTCACTTGTCGTGGTTGGAGCTCTTGTTCATCTTCCCTCTAGGCTATATCCAATGTCACCTACCTCTGTCTCAAGACCCTATGTTCCTTTAATGCCTCCCCAACCTTCCACTGCAATTTACACCTGCTTCTGAGTCAAAGTGTCACTGATTAATCACACCCATAATCTGTAACACTAAGAATATAATTCTGGGAGCAATATAAAAGGTATCCAGCATTGGGGCACCTGGGTGGCTCAGTGGGTTAAACCCTCTGCCTTCAGCTCAGGTCATGATCCCAGCTGGGGTCCTGGGATGGAGCCCTGAATAGAATCGGGCTCTCTGCTCAGCAGGAAGCCTGCTTCCCCCTCTCTCTCTGCCTGCCTCTCTGCCTACTTGTGATCTCTCTGTCAAATAAATAAATAAAATCTTTAAAAAAAGAAAAAAAAGGTATCCAGCATGTAAATTAAAAGAGCAGTGTGAACCAGGAGCTAGACATAAACACATTGAAAATCGTGTTACCACCATCCTATCCTGCTATACCGCTATGAAATACAGTGATCCAGAAGAAGATTCAGATTTTGATGGAGTAGACTACTTGGAGTAAGAAAAAAACATTGATAAATATTACAGAACAAAATGCAAGCATCCTTTGCGGTGCTTGTTCTTTGAAAATTCTTGATCATTCTAATGTTTTGCCTTTTCCTTGTGATGAACCCTTTGTGATAAGCCCTTTCCCTTGTGGTAAGCCCTTTCCTTTTCCCTTTCCCTTGTGATAAACCCTTTCCATCATAAATTTTTATTTCTAAAAAATATTAAAATACATTTCAAACTAAATATTTTACATTGGCTTACCTTTTTTTCCCCCTGAAAAGACCTAATTTGGTCAAATAAGCCACTAAATACTAAGCATGGAAGCCTCTTGCTGGGGTAACAGATTTAGCTTTGTGCTATACCTTAATTATGCACTTAGTGAGTTTTAATTTAAATAAAACCAATGAGATTGAAATCTTAAGGGCAACTGCCTCTACTTATAAGCCTTAGTGCATTTCCTGATATTTTAAAAGAAGAAACACTACCTTGATCATATGAACAACTCAGAAAGTACACTCAGCTTGTAGTGTTGAATTCTCTTAAGGAAATACTTGAAATTTTAAAAATTATTATTTTATTGCTTTTAAATACTTATCTTATTTGAATGTTTAGTATTATCCTTCCCACTTACATACTTTTGTGTAAACACCCAAAAGAAATGAAGAGGATCTGTTCACACAAGAACTTGCACATGAATGTTTATAGGACCATTATCTCTAAGAGTCAAAAATTGAAAACTACCTAAGTGTCCATCAACTGCTGGATGGATAAAGAAAATGGAGTATATATAAAGTGAAATAATGTTCAGGCATGAAAAGAAATAAAGTTCCCACACATGCTATAGTCTGGACGAGTCTTTAAAAGATGACAAAATTGAAATAACAAGATTAAGAATATTATGAGAACTCAGTCATAAAAGCCCACATATCATATGATTCCATTTGTATGAAATGTCCAGAATAGAAAAATTTTCAGAGACATAAAAGAGATTCATGGTCACCTATGACTGGGGTGGGTGGGAGGACTGGAGGAGATATCCAAGTGGAACAGGAAATGCTCTAAAATTTATTGTGGCACAAGTGTGTGGCCAATAAAGCCCCTAAGTTGTACATTTTCAGTAGATGAATTTGTGGTATTGCATTACATCCAAATAAAACTGTTACATAAAGGAACCAAAAAGCACAGAGATATCATCCTGAAGATGATGGCTGGCCCAGTGTGTAGTGAGGAAGAAGGGCAAAAAAATCCCAGAGCTACAGGTAGGAGGAAGTTTATCAAAAGTAGCTTTAATTCTAAATTCAAGAATTTTCTTTATTCTAGATACCAGAGGGAGCAAACTATGGCTTACCATCTGTTTTTGTAAATAAAATTTTATTGGAACAACCACGGCCTGTTGAGTGTTGTCTATAATTGTTTTTACATTGCAATGGCAGAGCTGAGTGGTTGCAATTGCCACCATATGATCAGCCAATCCTAAAATATGCACTAGTTCCTCCTCTGCAGAAAAATTTGCTAACCCCTGATTAATGTTTTTGAGAAGATAACTCTGCTTGCTGCTCAGAGAATAGATTTGATATAGAAACAAGCAGAGTGTACTTCTCCTGGACACAGACCCGCAGAATTCTGTGTAGCACCTCTCCCACCAGTGGTCACCCTCTGCTTGAACCTCTGCTCATCCTTGCTCAGGGTTATACAATGGAAAGTATGACCCAACATCATTTCCACCTGCTCTAAGACTAAGAGCACAGGCCCTTTCTTTTGGTTGGTTGGTTAGTTAGTTAGTTAGTTAGTTGTTTTAATTGAGACATAATTGACATACAACACTGTATTAGTAATAGGTGTACTTTACAGAAGTACAACATAATGATTCCATACATGTATATATTGTGAAATAATCACCATGATAAATCTAGTTAACATCCATCACCACACATAATTATATGCAGTACAGTATTATTAACTATAGTCACTATGCTGTACATTACATTCCAGGACTTACTTATTTTATAATTAGAAGTTTGTGCCTTTTAACCACTTTCACCTTCACTCACTTTCTCCAACCCACATGCTCCACCTCTGGCAACCACTAGTTTGTTCTCTGTATCTGTGAGTTCAGTTTGTTGAATTGTCTTTTTTTTTTTTTTTTAAGATTCCACAGGAGATACAGTATTTGTATTTCTCTGTTTTATTTCATGTAGTGTAATAGTCCCATGGTCAAGCCATGTTGTCACAAATGGAAGTATTTCCCTTTTCTATGGCTGGATAATATTCTAGTGTGTATGTGTGTTTCATGTTTTCTGTATCCATTTATCCACCAATGAACACTTAGCTTGTTTCTATATCTTGGCTATTTTAAATAATGCTGCAATGAACATGAACTTGCTGTTTGTGTTAGATTTTGTTTCCTTTGGATAAATACCCAGTAGTAGAATTGCCAGATCATATGGAGATTTAAGTTTGAAAGAGCATTCCGTCCTCTCACTGTGACCTGATTTTTATGGAAGGGTGTTCTTTCAGTTATTTCCTCCCATAGTTGGCAATGAATACACCTTGTATTGCACTCCAAACAGAAACCCAACCCTGACTCTGTACCTAGGTGGGGTCAATGCTATCAAAAGTAAACTCTTCAGTCAGGGCCCTAATAGAGTGATACCAGGAAGTAAATTATTGGACAAGAAAGCTATAGCAACATACAGGCTATTGCATTGCCAAGAATGTGGCCACATCTCTCTATGGTGGGACTAACGGTGATTGGACCTCAATGCTGCCAGTTTACCCTGGCTGAAGGTGTTCAAACAGCCTAAAGATGAAGACTGGTAAAAGTCTCTAAGGGAAATCTAGATCTGATCTTGAATTCCTTGCCTTTTCACACTGCTTGCCTTTAAACACCAACGGTAAGTAATCTCCCTCCTCTCAGAGGGAGAATGTATTTGTTGCTCTTCCTTTAGTTAGTCCTTTAAATGAAATGGATTAAAACATTGAAAATGAAATATGTTATTAATATTAAAAGGGGATAGGATTGTTAGCAACTTAAGAAACAAGAATGAAGTTCAGGTGGACTTGCTTACTGAGAGAAATAGGTTTTTAAACTTCTTTTATATTTTATTATTTTCCACCTTTATTGACATATTACATTGTATAAGTACATATAACATGTTGATTTGATATACTTATATGTTTCAAAATGATTACCACCATAGCATTGGCCACCACCTCCATTATGTGATATAACTACTTTTTGGAGGAGAAAACATTTAAGGCATACTCTCTTAACAACTTTCAAATTTATAATACATTATTGTTAACTATAATCACAATGCTGTACATTAGATTCCTAAAAATCATTCATCTTATAATTGGAAGTTTATAACCTTTGACATTTTGTTTACCCTGTGGCCCCTGGTAACCACCGTTCCACTCTGGTTCTAGGAGTTCAGCTTTTTTAAACCTCACATATATATAAGATCAGGTGGTAGTTTTATTTATCTGACTTATTTCACTTAGCACAGTGCCTTCAAGGTCAATCCATGTTGTCACAAATGGTAGCATTTCCTTCTTTTCTCATGAGTGAATAAAATTCCAGTGTGCATGTGTGTGTGTGCGTGCGCATGCACATGTGCATCTCTCATCCTCTTTATCCATTCATCTGTGAATGGACACTTAGATCATTTCCATGTTACAGCTATTGTGAATAATGCTACAAAAAACATGGTGTACAGATATCACTTTGATTCTTTTTTCATTTTCTTTAAATATATGTCCAGAAGTGAAATTACTAAATCATAGGGTAGTTCTATCTTTAATGTTTTGAGGAAACTCCATACTGTCTTCCACAGTGGCTGCACCAATTTACATTCTCACCAACAGTGCACAAAATTTCCTCTTTTTTACACCCTTGCCAACTTGCTATTTCTTGTCTGTTTGATAATAGCCATTCTAATAGGTATGAGGTAATACCTCACTGTGGTTTTGATTTGCATTTCCCTGGTGATTAATGATGTTGAGAATCTTTTCATGTACCTACTGACCAGGTCATTTGTGGGTTTTATTTAGAAAGATGTTTCTTCAGTTCCTCTGGGAAATTAATGTTTTTAAAGAGTGATATTGCTTCACACTCTGAACTATCAAAGTATTCTCTACACTTAACATATAAGACCAGAAAGATGAGCAAACAATTCTTTTGGAGGATAAGAGAAACTGTGAGTTATTTAAAGATGTGTTCCAGAGAACATATGGTGAAGGGAGTCAGGAGTAGCCTGTTCTGTGAGAAAGTATCTGCGATCCTTTGTGTCCAAAAATTGAGCCTGGAGCTCTGACCTCAGAAAAGGGGACCCAACCTACAATATTCCTCACGTTATATCAATGCTCCTACTCTACATTCACCAGGAAACTAAGCTGTAGAAGATGGACTTAAAACATGGTGTAGTATGTTTAAAAGCCTTCACTGGGGATGCAGCCTGTTAGGGTTCAAACTGTGCACCAGCTGCTGTAATCGAGTGGGGTACTTACTTCTCAAGTGCCTCAGTGTCATCAGGCCATGACAGAACAGTAGCAGCCACCCACCTTAATTTAAAGGTCTAAATTAAATAGTCTGCCTTAGGCTCTGGTCATGATCCTGGAGTCTCAGGATCAAGCCCTACATTGGGCCCCCCACTCAGCAGGGAGTCTGCTCCTACCTCTGACACTCACCGTTCTTGTGCTCTCTCTCTCTCTCTCTCTCTCTCCTTCTTAAATAAATAAAAATCTTTTTTAGATTAGGAGGGGCAAGATGGTGGAGAAGTAGGAGACCTTATTTCAACCAATCCCCTAAAGTGAGCTAATTATATACCAGAACCAGAACACTCCAAACACCCATGAAATCAGCATGAGATGTAGGATTATACACTTCTGGATCTCCACTGGGGCAGAAGACACCAGTGGAGAAGTAAAGCATACTGGGGACAATCAGACTGATAGAGGATAAACAGAAGGGGGAGGGAGCCACCAGAAACAACCCATTGGAAAGTAATACCCTAATACGAAAGTGCCCTGTGATTGGGGACCAGCATTAACTTGGAGTCTGTTTAAAAGCACTCAAAAAGAGCGAAAGATCTTAAGAGGCAACTGATGGAATCTGGCGGTCTCAGGCAGGGGCCTAAGCCCACAGACCCAGGACTGCCACCGCTGGTGACCACCTGTACCAGAGAGAGTGCAGTAGAACCCCCCACCCGCCCCCCAGGTTGCGAGTTTGTATCATTGCTCAGCTAGGCACACTCCCACCCTCACATGAGGAAATCTGGTGACAGCACCAGCCTGTGCTCCCTAGAACTTTTGTACACTACATGACTGGGGTCTGACCTACTCTCCAACCACACCTGGGAAAAAGTCTGTGCGGGCACTAGCCAGTGGTCTCTAGGACTGGCCAAGTCGCGATCCCATGGTGACAATCTGAGGTCTGGACACCGAACAGCAGTCCCAGCAAAGGCAGCCACTGGGAGCAGGCTCCCTGGACTGGTATTGCTCCCAGTTTTAGTGGCACAGTGGTGCAGAGACAAGCGGGCACTTGGGGCGACCCCTGAGATGGTGGCTGGGGATGTGGACTGCCAGTGGAAGGTTGCACAGTTCAGTGGAGTTTACAGAGGGGAGTCTGTGTGTTCTGGACCACCCAGAGGGGAGCGAACTGAGGCTTCTTTCTGAGGTGGAGGTCTGGGTGCAGCTTGCTTTCAACTAAACCTCCGAAAAGCTGCAAAAAGCCTTCAAAGGAAAAAAAACCTCCAGAGAACAAAAGCCTGAAAAACAGATTTCCATAGAGACCAGCCCCTTGGTAGGAGGACTCAACCCAAGCAAGACTCCCTGAAAAACAACACAACAGGCCCATCCCCCAGAAAGCCAGCCAAAATAATAAGAGGACAACCACCACAGGGTCCCCATAAAACTGTAAAACTCCAATATCAGGGGGAAACAAGATATTAAGCTCCCAGTATTGCCCTAAAACCTGTATATTTCACAGAAACAACTTATTTTTAATTCATTCTCACTATTCTTCTTCTTTTTCATTTTTAAACCTACTTACCATTACAACTAGAGATGTAATACAACATATTCCAAAATAACCTTTTAACTTGAACTTTTTTCACACATATACCTGTGTTTTTTATTTTGCTTTTCTATTTTTTAATATACATATAAATATAAGCGTCAAGGTAATCCTCTTTCCCTAATCAATATTACCCCTCTATATAAACCAGTTTTAATCTCCCTTTATCTCTGGAAAGTTGAGTCTTTTAATGAAGAAATCAAGATACATCCAGGAAGAATCAAAATAACCTTCCTAGCCCACACTGAGGATTTATAATCACCCTCCATCTTTTTCTTCTGTTAGTGTTTCTGTGTATTTGTTTTTGTTCTGGTATATAAATCTTATCCTTGGGGTTCATTTTAAATTAAACTACTTGGAAGCTAAAGAGCACCCTGCTTAAGAATGTTTGGATCAACCAGGAAATCAAAGAACTTAAACAATTCATGGAAACCAATGAAAATGAAGACACTTTGGTCCAAAACCTAGGATACTGCAAAGGTGGTCCTAAGGGGGAAATATATAGCCATCCAAACCTCCCTCAAAAAAATTGAAAAATTCAGAATACATCAGTTCTCTTTACACCTTAAAGAACTGGAGAATCAATAACAAATTAAGCCAGCTCCACACACAAGAAGGGAAATAATTAAGATTAGAGCAGACATCAATAAGAGAGAAACTAGAGATAAAGTAGAACACATCAACAAACTAGAAGCTGTTTTTTTGAAAGAATCAATAAGATCAATAAACCACTGGCAAAACTAATCCCAAAGAAAAGAGAGAAGGCCCAAATTAATAAAATTATGAATGAAAAGGGAGAGATCACAACTAACACCAAGGAAATAGAAACAATCATCAGAAATTATTATCAACAGTTATATGCCAATAAATTAAGCAACCTAGATGAAATGGATGCATTCCTGGAAACCTATAAGCTTCCAAAACTGAATCAGGAAGAAACTGGCAACCTGAATAGACTGAATAGACATGAATAGACCAATATCTAGTAATGATATTGAAGCAATGGTCAAAAACCTCCCAAAAAACAAGAGCCCAGGACCTGATGGATTCCCTGGAGAATTCTACCAAACATTCAAATAAGAAAAAATACCTATTTTCCTGAAGCTGTTTCAAGAAATAGAAGTAAAAGGAAAACTTCCAGACTCTTTCTGTGAGCCCAGCATTACCCTGATCCCCAAACCAGACAAAGACCCCACCAGAAAGAATTTCAGACCAATATCCCTGATGACTATGGAAGCCAAGATTCTCAACAAGATCCTAGCTAATAGGATCCAACAGTGCATTAAAAAGATTATCTACCATGACCAGGTAGGATTTATCCATGGGATGCAAGGTGGTTCAACATTCATATATCAATCAATGTGATAGAACAAACCAATAAGAGAAGAGAGAAGAACCACATAGTCCTCTCATTTGATGCAGAAAAAGCATTTGACAAGATACAGCATCTATTCCTGATTAAAATGATTCAAAGTATACAGATAGAGGGAATATTCCTCAACTTCATAAAATCTATCTATGAAAAACCCACAGCGAATTTCATCCTCAATGGGGAAAAGCTGATAGCCTTCCCTTTGAGATCAGGAACACTACAAGGACGCCCACTCTCACCACTCTTGTTCAATATAGCACCAGAAGTCCTATCAACAGCAATCAGGAAACAAAATAAATAAATAAATAAATAAATAAATAAATAAATAAAAGATATTCAAATTGGCAATGAAGAAGTAAAACTCTCTCTCTTCGCAGATGACGTGATACTTTATATGAAAAACCCAAAAGAATCCACCCCCAAACTACTAGAACTCATACAGCAATTCAGTAATGTGGCAGAATTCAAAATAATGTACATAAATCAGTTGCTTTCTTACACACTAACAATGAAAATATAGAAAGGGAAATTAGAGAATCTATTCCATTTACTGTAGCACCAAGAACTGTAAGATAACTGGGAATAAACCTAACCAAAGAGGTAAAGGATCTCTACTCAAGGAACTACAGAACACTCATGAAAGAAATTGAAGAAGACACAAAAAGATGGAAGACCATTCTATGCTCTTGGATCAGAAGAATAAACATTGTTAAAATGTCTATACTGCCTAGAGCAATCTAAACTTTCAACCCATGCCAATCAAAATTCCACCAGCATTTTTCAAAGAGCTGAAACAAACTATCTTAAAATTTATATGGAACCAGAAGAGACCCCAAATTGCTAAGGAAACATTGAAAAAGAAAAACAAAACTGGGGGCATCACATTGCCTGATTTCAAGCTTTACTACAAAGGAGTGATAACCAAGACAGCATGGTACTGGCACAAAAACAGACCCATAGATCAGTGGAACAGAGTAGAGAGCCCAGATATGGACCCTCAACTCTATGGTCAAATAATCTTTGACAAAGCAGGAAAAAATATACAGTGGAAAAAAGACAGTCTCTTCAATAAATGGTGCTGGGAAAATTGGACAGCCATGTGTAGAAGAATGAAACTTGATCATTCTCCTATACCATACACAAAGATAAACTCAGAACGGATAAAGGACCTCAATGTGAGGCAGGAATCTATCAAAATCCTAGAGGAGAACATAGGCAGTAACCTCTTCGACATTGGCCACAGCAACTTCTTTCAAGATATGTCTCCAAAGGCAAAGGAAACAAAAATGAAAATGAACTTTTGGGACTTCATCAAGATAAAAAGCTTCTGCACAGCAAAGGAAATAGTCAACAAAACAATGAGGCAACCCATGGAATGGGAGAAAACATTCGCAAATGACAATACAGACAAAGAGCTGATTTCCAAGACTATAAAGAACTCCTCAAACTCAACACACACAAAACAGATAATCCCATCAAAAAAATGGGCAGAAGACATGAACAGACACTTCTCCAATGAAGACATACAAATGGCTAACAGACACATGAAAAAATGTTCATCACCATTAACCATCAGGGAGATTTAAATCAAAACAACATTGAGATAACACCTTACACCAGTTAGAATGGCCAAAATTAACAAGTCAGTAAACAACACGCGTTGGATAGGATGTGGAGAAAGGGGAACCCTCTTACACTGTTGGTGGGAATGCAAGTTGGTGCAGCCACTTTGGAAAACAGTGTGGAAATTCCTTAAGAAATTAAAAATAGAGCTATCCTATGACCCCTCAATTGCACTACTGGGTATTACCCCAAAGATACAGATGTAGTGAAAAGAAGGGCCATCTGTACCCCAATGTTCATAGCAGTAATGGCCACAGTCACCAAACTGGAAAGAGCCAAGATGCCCTTAAACAGGCGAATGGATAAAGAAGATATGGTCCATATATACTATGGAGTGTTATGCCTCCATCAGAAAGGATTTTGAATCTACATGGACGGGACTCGAAGAAATTATGCTGAATGAAAAAAGTCAAGCATAGGAAGTCAATTATCATATGGTTTCACTTACTTGTGGAGCATAAGGAATAACACGGAGTACATTGGGAGATGGAAAGAAGTGAGTTGGAGGAAATCAGAGCAGGAGACAAACCATGAGAGACTGTGGACTCTGAGAAACAAACTGAGGGTTTTGGGCGGGGGGGTTGAGTGAGCCTGGTGGTGGGTATTATGGAGGGCATGTATTGCATGGAGCACTGGGTGCGGTGCATAAACAATGAATTTTTGAACACTGAAACTAAAAAATCTTTTTTAAGAATATCTTAATTAAATAGTAAAAAAATGTGAAATTCTTAAACACTGTCATTTATATGGTAAGTCTTATATTATTATGCCATCATCACTTAATGTCATAAAAAGACTTTAATTTAGGGGAGGAATCAAGATGGCAGAAAGTAGCAGGCTGAGACGACATCAGGCAGCAGGAGATCAGCTAGATAGCCTATCAAACCATTCCGAACACCTACGAATCCAACAGGAGATCGAAGAGAAGAAAAACAACAATTCTAGAAACAGAAAATCGACCACTTTCTGAAAGGTAGGACCAGCGGAGAAGTGAATCCAACGCGACGGGAAGATAGACCCCAGGGGGAGGGGCCAGCTCCCGGCAAGTGGCGGAGCACAAAATCAGGACTTTTAAAAGTCTGCTCCAGGGAGGAACATCACTCCAGAGGCTAAACTGGGGTGAAGACCTCACGGGGACAGCGTGCACTCAGGTCCCACAGGGTCATAGAAGGATCGGGGATATCTGAGTGTCGCAGAGCTCACAGATATTAGAGCAGGGAAACCGGCTGCAGAGACAGAGCCGAGGTTTCCTAGAGCCGTGGTCTGTGACACGGGCCGGTGCTCTGTGACATGGGCCGGTGCTCTGTTCGAGGGGTCCCCACAAGATCCGGGGAGACTCTGACTCGGGAGAGCTCAGGGATCTACGGAGACTCCAGGTGGGACTCTGCCAGAGACAGAGATGCTTGGTCACAGGCTGGGTGAGCTCGGAGCGCTCCCAGAAGCCAGTGAGATGGGACTGATTACGCACAATTTTCTCCGAGCACGGTCTCCGAGCGCAGTCTCCGAACGCGAACGGAGGCTGGGGAGACGGGAGTGATTAAACACTTTTCTCTGAAGGCACACTGAAGACTGGGGCCCCGAGCTCTCGCCTCCTCCGAACCTGAGATTGGGAGGCCGCCATTTTCATTCCCGTCCTCCAGAACTCTACGGAAAGCGTTCAGGGAACAAAAGCTCCCAAGAGCAAACCTGAGAGGATTACTTAGCCCGGCCCCTGGTAAGGGCGGTGCAATTCCGCCTGGGGCAGAGACACTTGAGAATCACTACAACAGGCCCTTCCCGCAGAAGATCAAAGAAATCCAGCCAAGACCAAGTTCACTTAACAAGGAGAACAGCGGATTCTTATCTGGACAAAATGACAAGGCGGAAAAAGTCACCACAAAAAAAAAAGAACAGAAGGCAGGACCGAAGGCTAGGGACCTAATCAATACAGACATTGGTAATATGTCAGATCTGGAATTCAGGACGACGATTCTCAAGGTTCTAGCCGGTCTCGAAAAAGGCATGGAAGATATTAGAGAAACCCTGTCGGGAGAAATAAAAGCCCTTTCTGGAGAAATAAAAGAACTAAAGTCTAATCAAGTTGAAATAAAAAAAGCTATTAATGAGGTGCAATCAAAAATGGAGGCTCTTACTGCTAGGATAAATGAGGCAGAAGACAGAATTAGTGATATAGAAGACCAAATGACAGAGAATAAAGAAGCTGAGCAAAAGAGAGACAAACAACTACTGGACCACGAGGGGAGAATTGGAGAGATAAGTGATACCATAAGACGAAACAACATTAGAATAATTGGGACTCCAGAAGAAGAAGAAAGAGAAATAGGAGCAGAAGGTATACTGGAGAGGATTATTGTAGAGAATTTCCCTAATATAGCAAGGGGAACAAGCATCAAAATCCAGGAGGTTCAGAGAATACCCCTCAAAATCAATAGGAATCGGTCCACACCCCGCCATCTAATAGTAAAATTTGCAAGTCTTAGCAACAAAGAGAAAATCCAGAAAGCAGCACGGGACAAGAAGTCTGTAACATACAATGGTAAAAATATTAGATTGGCAGCAGACTTATCCACAGAGACCTGGCAGGCCAGAAAGAACTGGCATGATATATTCAGAGCACTAAACGAGAAAAACATGCAGCCAAGAATACTTTATCTAGCTAGGTTATCATTGAAAATAGAAGGAGAGATGAAAAGATTCCAGGACAAACAAAAACTGAAAGAATTTGTAAACACCAAACCAGCTTTACAGGAAATATTGAAAGGGGTCCTCTAAGCAAAGAGAGACCCTAAAAGTATTATCAGAAAGGAACAGAGACAATATACAGTAACAGTCACCTTACAGGCAATACAATGGCACTAAATTCATATCTCTCAATAGTTACCCTGAATGTAAATGGGCTAAATGCCCCAATCAAAAGACACAGGGTTTCAGAATGGATAAAAAAACAAAACCCATCAATATGCTGCCTACAAGAAACTCACTTTAGACCTGAAGACACCTCCAGATTGAAAGTGAGGGGGTGGAAAACAATTTACCATGCTAATGGTCATCAGAAGAAAGCTGGGGTGGCAATCCTTATATCAGATCAATTAGATTTTAAGCCAAAGACTATAGTAAGAGATGAGAAAGGACACTACATCATACTCAAAGGGTCTGTCCAACAAAAAGACCTAACAATTTTAAATATCTATGCCTCTAACATGGGAGCAGCCAACTATATAAACCAGTTAATAACAAAATCAAAGAAACACATTGACAAGAATACAATAATAGTTGGAGACTTTAACACACCCCTCACTGAAATGGACAGATCATCCAAGCAAAAGATCAACAAGGAAATAAAGGTCTTAAATGGCACACTGGAGTAGATGGACATCACAGATATATTCAGAACATTCCACCCCAAAGCAACAGAATACACATTCTTCTCTAGTGCCCATGGAACATTCTCCAGAATAGATCACATCCTGGGTCATAAATCAGGTCTCAACAGGTATCAAAAGATTGGGATCATTCCCTGCATATTTTCAGACCACAATGCTCTGAAGCTAGAACTCAATCACAAGAGGAAATTTAGAAAGAACACAAATACATGGAGACTCAACAGCATCCTTCTAAAGAATGAATGGGTCAACCAGGAAATTAAAGAAGAATTGAAAAAAACCACGGAAACAAATGATAATGAAAACACAACAGTCCAAAATCTGTGGGACACAGCAAAGGCAGTCCTGAGAGGAAAATACATAGCGATACAAGCCTATCTCAAGAAACAGGAAAGGTCTCAAATACACAACCTAACCCTACACCTAAAGGAGCTTGAGAAAGAACAACAAAGAAAGTCTAAACCCAGCAGGAGAAGAGAAATAATAAAGATCAAAACAGAAATCAATGAAATAGAAACCAAAAAAACAATTGAACAAATCAATGAAACTAGGAGCTGTTTCTTTGAAAGAATTAATAAGATTGACAAACCCCTGGCCAGACTTATCCAAAAGAAAAGAGAAAGGACCCAAATAAATAAAATCATGAATGAAAGAGGAGAGATCACAACCAACACCAAAGAAATACAAACAATCATAAGAACATATTATGAGCAACTCTATGCCAACAAATTTGACAATCTGGAAGAAATGAATGCTTTCCTAGAGACATATAAACTGCCAAAACTGAAACAGGAAGAAATAGAAAACCTGAATAGGCCCATAACCAGTAAGGAGATTGAAACAGTCATCAAAAATCTCCAAACAAACAAAAGCCCAGGGCCAGATGGCTTCCCAGGGGAATTCTACCAAACATTTCAAGAAGAATTAATTCCTATTCTCCTGAAACTGTTCCAAAAAATAGAAATGGAAGGAAAACTTCCAAACTCATTTTATGAGGCCAGCATCACCTTGATCCCCAAACCAGACAAGGATCCCATCAAAAAGAGAATTACAGATCAATATCCTTGATGAACACAGATGCGAAAATTCTCACCAAAATACTAGCCGATAGGATCCAACAGTACATTAAAAGGATTATTCACCACAACCAAGTGGGATTTATTCCAGGTCAGCAAGGTTGGTTCAACATCTGCAAATCAATCAATGTGATACAATACATTAACAAAAGAAAGAACAAGAACCATATGATACTCTCAATAGATGCTGAAAAAGCATTTGACAAAGTGCAACATCCCTTCCTAATCAAAACTCTTCAAAGTGTAGGGATAGAAGGCACATACCTCAATATTATCAAAGCCATCTATGAAAAACCCACTGCAAGTATCATTCTCAATGGAGAAAAACTGAGAGCTTTTCCTTTAAGGTCAGGAACACGGCAGGGATGTCCGCTATCACCACTGCTATTCAACATAGTACTAGAAGTCCTAGCCTCAGCAATCAGACAACAAAAAGAAATTAAAGGCATCCAAATTGGCAAAGAAGAAGTCAAACTATTGCTCTTTGCAGATGATATGATACTATATGTGGAAAACCCAAAGGGCTCCACTCCAAAACTGCTAGAGCTTGTACAGGAATTCAGGAAAGTGTCAGGATATAAAATCAATGCACAGAAATCAGTTGCATTTCTTTACACAAACAACAAGACAGAAGAAAGAGAAATTAAGGAGTCAATCCCATTTACAATTACACCCCAAACCATAAGATACCTAGGAATAAACCTAACCAAAGAGGCAAAGAATCTATACTCAGAGAACTATAAAGTACTCATGAAAGAAATTGAGGAAGACACAAAGAAATGGAAAAATGTTCCATGCTCATGGATTGGAAGAATAAATATTGTGAAAATGTCTATGCTACCTAAAGCTATCTACACATTTAATGCAATGCCTATCAAAATCCCATCCAATTTTTTCAAAGAAATGGAACAAATAATCCTAAAATTTATATGGAACCAGAAAAGACCTCAAATAGCCAAAAGAATATTGAAAAAGAAAGCCAAAGTTGGTGGCATCACAATTCCAGACTTCAAGCTCTACTACAAAGCTGTCATCATCAAGACAGTATGGTACTGGCACAAAAACAGACACATAGATCAATGGACCAGAATAGAGAGCCCAGAAATAGACCCTCAACTCTATGGTCAACTAATCTTCGACAAAGCAGGAAAGAATATCCAATGGAAAAAAGACAGCCTCTTCAACAAATGGTGTTGGGAAAATTGGACAGCCACATGCAGAAAAATGAAATTGGACCATTTCCTTACACCACACATGAAAATAGACTCAAAATGGATGAAGGACCTCAACGTGAGAAAGGAATCCATCAAAATCCTTGAGGAGAACACAGGCAGCAACCTCTTTGATCTCAGCCGCAGCAACTTCTTCCTAGGAACAACGCCAAAGGCAAGGGAAGCAAGGGAAAAAATGATCTATTGGGACTTCATCAAGATCAAAAGCTTTTGCACAGCAAAGGAAACAGTCAACAAAACCAAAAGACAACTGACAGAGTGGGAAAAGATATTGGCAAATGACATATCAGATAAAGGGCTAGTATCTAAAATCTACAAAGAGCTTAGCAAACTCAACACCCAAAGAACAAATAATCCAATCAAGAAATGGGCAGAGGACATGAACAGACATTTCTGCAAAGAAGACATCCAGATGGCCAACAGACACATGAAAAAGTGCTCCATATCACTGGGCATCAGGGAAATACAAATCAAAACCACAATGAGATACCACCTCACACCAGTCAGAATGGCTAAAATGAACAAGTCAGGAAATGACAGATGCTGGCGAGGATGTGGAGAAAGGGGAACCCTCCTACACTGTTGGTGGGAATGCAAGCTGGTGCAACCACTCTGGAAAACAGCATGGAGGTTCCTCAAAAAATTGAAAATAGAGCTACCTTATGACCCAGCAATTGCACTACTGGGTATTTACCCTAAAGATACAAACATAGTGATCCAAAGGGGCACGTGTACCTGAATGTTTATAGCAGCAGTGTCCACAATAGCCAAGTTATGGAAAGAACCTAGATGTCTATCAACAGATGAATGGATAAAGAAGAAGTGGTGTATATATATACAACGGAATACTATGCAGCCATCAAAAGAAATGAAATCTTGCTGTTTGCAATGACATGGATGGAACTAGAGCGTATTATGCTTAGCGAAATAAGTCAACTGGAGAAAGACAACTATCACATGATCTCCCTGATATGAGGAAGTGGAGATGCAACGGGGGTGGGGGTTAAGGTGGTAGGAAAAGAAAAAATGAAACAAGATGGGATCGGGAGGGAGACAAACCAAAAGAGACTCTTAATGTCATAAAACAAACTTAGGGGGGTGGGGAGGAGAGGGGTTGGGAGAGGGTGGTGGGGTTACATTATATGTTTAAATAAAAAAAGCTTAAATAAAAAAAAAAGAGGAGGAGCTTGGGAGATGTGCGGTCTCTTTGGGGTAACAGAGACTAATCCTGTTTGACTTTAATGGTGAGCAGCAATTTCCCAACATATGCTCTGGGAATCCCTGGTGATCTCTGAGACTCTTTAGGGGGTGTGTGAGATCAAAACTGCTTTTATAATAATAAATGATGTTTGCATCTTATGTATTCATTCTCTTTAGTAGTGTGCAGTGTGGCTTTCTGGAGCTATATTATCTGTGATGATGCCATTATTTTGATGACAAATGGGATGATGGAATGAATATCAGGTATTCCTATGTTTTAAACATTTCTTGGTTTTATTTTATTTTTATTTTATTTCTGTTTTAATTTCTAATATGAAAAATATTGCTAGAGATAACCCACATAAATGAAATCTATTAGGAGTTTTCAATAATTTTTTAAAATTTAAATTCAATTTAGTTAACACATAGTGTATTATTAGTTTCAGAGGTAGAATTTAGTGATTCATCAGTTACATGTAACACCCAGTGCTTATTACATCAAGTGCCCTCTTTAATGCCCATCACCCAAATTACCTCATCCTCTACCCACCGCCCTTCCAGCAAACCTCAGTTTTTTCCCTATTTTTAAGAGGTTCTTATGGTTTGCCTCCCTCTCTGCTTTTACTTTATTTTATTATTTTATTTTATTTTCCCTTCCTTTCCCCAATGTTCACGTTTTGTTACTTAAATTCCAGGTATGAGTGAAATCATATGATATTTGTCTTTCTTTGATTGACTTATTTCTCATAGCATAATACCCTCTAGTTCCATCCATGTCATTGTAAATGGCAAGATTTCATTCTTTTTAGTGACTAATATTACATTGTATGTATATGTGTATATATATCTATCTATATCCATATATCTATAACTATATCTATCTATATCTTTATATCTATATCTATATCTAATCACCTCTTCTTTATCCATTCATCTGTTCATGGACATCTGGGCTTTTTTCATATTTTGGCTATTGTGGACATTGCTGCTATCAACATTGGGGTGCACCTGCCCCTTCAAATCACTATGTTTGTATGTTTTGGATAAGTACTTAGTAGTGCAATTGCTGGGTCCTAGGGTAGTTCTATTTTTAACTTTTTGAGGAAATTTCATACTGTTTTTCACAGTGGCCCTATCAGTTTGGATTCCCACCAACAGTGTAAGAGTGTTCCCTTTTCTCCATATCCTCACCAACATCTGCTGATTCCCAAGTTGTTAATTTGTTATGAGTTGTGAGGTGGTTTTGCTTTGTATTTCCCTGATGCTCAGTATGTGCATTTCTTCATGTGTCTGTTGGCCATTTGTATATCTTTTTTGTAGAAATGTCTGTTCATGTCCTCTGTCTATTTCTTGATTAGTTTTTTTTGGGGGGGATGTTGATAAGTTCTGCTAAGTTTTTATAAGTTCTTTAAAGATTTTGGATACTAGCCTTTTATCTGACATGTCATTTGTAAATATCTTCTCCCATTCTGTAGGTTGACTTTTAGTTTGTTGATTGTTTCCTTTGCTGCGCAAAAGCTTTTTATCCTGCTGAAGTCCCAATCTCTCATTTTTGCTTTTGTTTCCTTTGCCTCTGGAGATGTGTCTAGCAAGAAGCTGCTGTGGCCAAGATGAAAGAGGCTGCTGCCTGTGTTATCCTCTAGGATTTTGTGGATTTCTATCTCACGTTTAGATCTTTAACCCATTTTGAATTTGTTTTTGTGTATGGTGTAAGAAAGTGGTCCAGTTTCATTCTGCATGTGGCCATCCAGTTTTCCCAGCACCATTTGTTGAAGAGACTGTCTTTTTTTCCACTGGACATTCTTTCTTGCTTTGTCAGAGATTAGTTGACCGTTGAGTTAAGAATCCATTTCTGGGTTCTCTGTTCTGCTACATTATCAATGTGTCTGTTTTTGTGCCAGAATCATACTGTGTTGAGGATTACAGGTTTGTAATACAGCTTGAAGTCTGGAATTGAGATGTCTCTAGTTTTGGTTTTCTTTTTCAACATTACTTTACCCATTTAGGATCTTTTCCTGGTCCATAAAAACTTCAGAATTGTTTGTTCCAGCTCTGTGAAAAATCCTGTTGTTATTTTGATAGGGATTGCACTGAATGTGTAGATTGCCTTAAGTGGTAAAAATATTTTAACAATATTTGTTCTTCCAATCTATGAATATGGAATGGTTTTCCATTTCTCTGTGTCTTCCTCAGTTTCTTCCTTACTATTTATTTATTTATAGAAAGAGAGAGAGAGTGCATGCTTGCACAAGCAGGGGGAGGGGTGGAGGGAAAGGGAGAAGCAGGCTCCCTGCTGGATGTTGACCTCCATCCCAGGACACTGGGTTCATGACCTGAGTTAAAGACAGACACTTAACTGTCTAAGCCACCCAGGAACCCCACCTCAATTTCTTTCATAAATGTTCTGTAGTTTCCAGAGCACAGACCTTTTACCTCTTTGGCTAGGTTTATTCCTAGATATCTTATTGATTTTGGTGCAGTTGTAAATGGGGTTGATTCCTTGATTTCTCTTTCTTCTGCATCATTGCTAATATTTTGAAATGCAACTGGTTTTTATGCATTGATTTTATAGCCTATGGCACTGCTGAATTCCTGTATCAGTTCTAGCAATTTTTGGGTGGAATCTTGGGTTTTCTACGTACAGTGTCATGTCATTTGTAAAGAGTGAAAGTTTCACTTCTTTGCCAATATGGATGCCTTTTATTTCTTCTTCTTGTATGATTGCTGAGGCTAAGACTTACAGTACCATGTTGAACAAAGTGGTGAGAGGGGTCATGTTCCTGACCTTAGGGGGAAAGCTCTCAGTTTTTCCCCATTGAAGATGATATTCGCTGTGGGTCTTTCATATATGGCCTTTATGATGTTGAGGTATGTTCCCTCTATCCCTATATTGTGAAGGGTTTTTATCCAGAAAGGATGCTGTATTTTGTCAAATGCTTTTTCTGCATCTATTGAGAGGGTCGTATGGTTTTATACATTCTTTTATTAATGTGCTGTATCATGTTGATTGATTTATGGATGCTGAACCACCCTGCAGTCCAGGAATAAGTCCCATTTGGTCATGTTGAATAGTCCTTTTAACATACTATTGGATCCAATTAGCTAGTATCTTGTTGAGAATTTTTGTATCTATGTTTGTAAGGAATATTGGTTTGTATTCATCAGGAATATTGGTTTGTGATTCTCCTTTTTAGTGGGGTCTTTGGTTTTGGAGTCACAGTAAGGCCCAGCTCCTTTGGTATAAGGTTAGATGTAATGTGGGAAGCACTGGTATAGACCAAATGGGTAGAGAAATGGAAATGTGCTGTGGTGGCTTTTTTAATAAGGGGATACTTATCTTGCTTCTTGAGGAAGGCCTGTATTGCTATATATTTCCTTCTTAGGACCACCTTTTGCTTCATCCCAAATGTTTTGAACTGTAATGTTTTCATTTTCATTTGCTTCCTTGCATTTTTAAAATTCTTCCTTAATTTCCTGGTTGACCCATTCATTCTTTAGTAAGATGTTCTTTAACCTTTATGTGTTTGTGGACCTTCCAAGTTTTTTCTTGTGGTTGACTTCAAATTTCATAGCACTGTGGTCTGAAAATGTGCACAGTATAATCTCAATCTTTTTGTACCAGTTGAATGATGATTTGTGGCCCAGTATGTGACCTATTCTGGAGAATGTTCCATGTGCACTTGAAAAGAAGGTGTATTCTACTTCTTTAGGATGAAATGCTCTGAATATATTTGTTAAGTCCACCTGATGGACCAGTGTGCCATTCAAAGCCCTTGTTTCTTTGTTGATCTTCTGCTTAGATGATCTGTCCATTGCTATGAATAGGGTGTTAAAGTCCCCTAGTATTATTGTATTATTATTAATGAGTTTCTTTAAGTTTATTATTAATTGATTTTTATATATGCTGCCAAATAAGGGACATAAATATTTACAACTGTTAGAACTTCTTGTTGGATAGACCCCTTTATTGTGATATGGTGTTCTTCTTCATCTCTTATTATAGTCTCTGGTTTAAAATCTAGTTTGTCTGATATAAGGATGGCTACTCCAGCTTTATTTTGACTTCCATTGGCATGATAAATGGTTTTCCACCCCCCTCATTTTCAATCTGGAGGCGTCTTTGAGTCTAAAATGAGTTTCTTGTAAGCAGCATATTGAGAAGTCTTTTTTTTTTTAATCCATTCTGATACCCTATGTCTTTTGATTGGAGAATTCAGCCCTTTTACACTCAGAGTAATTATTGAAAGATATGAATTTAGTGTCATTATATTACATATAAAGACATTGTTCTTGTAGGTTGTCTTTGTTCCTTTGTAGTCTTTGTTAGTTTTGGTCTCTCTTTCCACTCAGAGTCCCCTTCAATATTTCTTGCAGGGCTGGTTTAGTGTTCATGAATTCCTTTAGATTTTGTCTTGGAAACTCTTTATCTCTCCTACTATTCTGAATGACAGCCTAGCTGGGTAAAGTGTTCTTGGCTGCATATTTTTCCCAGTTAGTATATTGAATATATTATGCCAGTCCTTTTTGGCTTTCCAGGTCTCTGAGGACAGGTCTGCTGCCAGCCTTATGTATCTGCACTTATAGGCTAAGGACCTCTTCTCCAGAGATGCTTCAGAATTTTCTGTTTATCTTTGTAATTTTCAAGTTTCACTATAATATATCATGGTGTTGACCTATTTTTTGATTGTTTTAAAATATATTCCTTATTTATTTTGACAGAGAGGGCACACACATATGCAAGAGAGCACAAGTGGGCAGGAGAGGAGGAGCAGAGGAAGAAGCATGCTCCCCGATGAGCAGAGAGCGTGATGTGGTGGTCTATCCCAGGATCCTGGAATCATGATCTGAGCTGAAGGCTGACACTTAACTGACTGAGCCACCCAGGTGCCTCTATTTTTTGTTGACTTTGTTGGGAGTTCTCTGTACATCTCAGACTTGAGTGCCTGTTTCCTTCCCTAGATTAGGGAAATTCTCAGGTATAATTTGTTCAAATAAAACTTTGGCCCCCTTTTCCCACTCTTCTTCTTATGGTACTCCTATAACACTGATATTATTTTGCTTTATGGGAATTGCTGAGTTCACTAAGTCTAGTTTGTGATCTAGTAGTTTTCTTTCCTTCTTCTTTCAGCTTCATTATTTTCCGTAATTTTATCTTCTGTATCACTGATTCACTCTTCTGCTTAATTCATCCATGTTTTTATGGCCTAACTTGGGACTACATCTTGGTTATAACATTTTAAATTTTGCCCTGACTAGATTTTAGTTGTTTTATATCTATAATAAGGGATTCTCTATTGTCCTTTATGGTTTTTTCAAGCCCAACTGATATTCTTATAACTGTTGTTTTAAATTCTATTTCAGACATCTTACTTATATCTGTATTGATCAAATCGCTGGTTGTGAGTACTACTTCCTGTTCTTTCTTTTGGGGTGAATCTCCCCATCTCATCATTTTGTCCAGAAAAGAAAAGAAGAAAGAATAAGAAAAGCAACAAAGACAAAAACTAGATCCTGGGTGTGATTTGGTCTGCTTGTTAAGAGAAACTAGATCTCAAAATAAGAAAGAAAGAAAATATACATGTAAATAAAATAAAATGTAATGAAAGGAAACAAAAAATAAAATACATAAAGTGTATGTAAAAATAAAAATTAAAAAAGAATAAAAAAGGATTAAAAAAGAACACAACTGAACAATAATAATAAAAAATAAAGATTAAAAGTATAGAGAATGCTATTACTGTTTTCCCCCAGAGCTGAAGTTTTGCAGCCCTCTATGATTTGCAGCCCTCTATGAGTTGTTTGTGCTGGTCTTCTGGAGGAGGGGCCTGTTGGGCTGATTCTCAGTTGGAAATGGGCCTCCAGGGTGCAGAGGCAGGGCTCAGTGTATGTGGCTCCAGATTCCAGTAGGTGATACTGTTTTGCTCCCTGAGTGCTTCAGCATTGATTGAAGAGATGAATATGGCAATGCCCAGTTCTCCAGCCCTGGAGCTGAAAATTTGTCCTCCCCTCCCTACTCTTCAGTGAGCTCTAATAGAAGAGCAATCAACCACTCTTGGTTTCAGTCAGAATTCTGTGTTCACTCTGTTTGTCTAAGCTTTTTTTTCTTTATCTCAGGCACAAGACTAAATCTCAAAACTCCAAATTTTTAGGACTCCTGTGGTGCAGACCCATTCTGCTCCTCCTGGGGAGGGAGGCATCTGGCCATGCTTCTGCCTTTTGCTGGACCCCTCCCAGGAAAGGGGTGGCAGGACTGTGCAGCAATTCACAGTATATGGCGACAGAGAGCAGAAAGCCAGCACCTAGACCTACTGTTTTCAGCCACCTTCCCTGCTCCTGTGTCTGGGACCAATGCCACATTTAGGCATCACCTGTTCTTCTTGTGACTCTGTGGATCCTCTGATTATGCTGTCACACCTGGGATTCCACCCCACTTCACCACCTGAGCACCTTTAATCCAGGCACTGCTTCCACTCTAGCAGATTTCTAAAAGTTCCAGTTTTACACTCCACTGCTTATAATACTTTGTGGTAACCTCCTTAAATAGGTTCCCTCCCCTCTGTCATATCCTCAGATATATCACCCTGAATTCAAGTCTCCACACCTCCTACCTCCCAAAAGGTGGTTGCTTTTCTACTTGTAGACTTGCAGTATTTGTTTTCTCAGAACTCCAGTTGATTTCCCAGGTGTTCAGAATGATTTGATAACTACCTAGTTGCATTCGAGGGATGAGACAAACTTAGGGTCCCCCTCCTCCTCCCCCATTGTAACTCCTGCCCACCTGGAATTGGGTTCTTAATAATTTTTATGGGCCTGTAGGGATCCTGAAATCAGAAAATGTGGGAACCATTGGTGTAGAGCAAATGGGTAGAGAAATGGAAATATGCTACCATGGCTTTTTTGGTTTCTCATGACAGAGTGTGTGATTAGTTTGTTGGTCAGTGGGTTACTGCTGAAGGGTTTGAATAGGAGAACAACATACTTGGAGATGGTTTTTAAGAATAATAAGAAATAGACTATAAAATGAGTTGGAGAAACCAGAGTAAAGCCTGGAATTACAAGGCTGCTCTAGGAGTCTAGGCAAGAGGTATGTGCTACTGAAGCAAGAATGAGAGCGGGAAAGAGAAGACCAGCAGAGGTGGACATTACTGGACCCAGCATGTGACTAACATGGGGATTGTTAGAGTGAGATATGAAGAATGCATGACTTCAAATGCTTATGATGGTTAATTTCATGTGTCAATTTGATTGAACCATAAAGTGCCCAGACATTTGGTCAAATATTCTAAGTGATTCTGTGGGGTGTCTTTGGATGAGATTAACATTTAAATTGATAAACTGAGTAAAGTAAATTGCCTTCCATCCCGTGAGTGGGCCTCATCCAATCAGTTCAAGGCCTGAATAGAACAAAGGCTGACTTCCCTTGATTAAGAAAGAATTCTCCTGCCTAATGGGATTTGAACTGGGACACTGGCTCTGCAAGGTTCTGTAATTATATGTGCCAATTCTTTAATACATATACTGGTTCTGTTTCTCCGGAGAATTCTGACTAATAAGATTTTGGTACAGAATAGTTCTGGAGGAATAGAAAATTAAAAAAAAAATTATTTATTTATTTGAGAGAGTGAGTGAGGGAGAGAGAAAGAATGAGCAGAGGGAGGGGCAGAAAGAGAGAGGGAGAAGCAGACTCCCTGCTGATTAGGAAGCCTGACATGGGGCTCTATACCTGGAGCCTGAGATCATGACCTGAGCCAAAGGCGGACACATAACCAACTGAGCCACCCATGTGCTCCTGGAGGAATAGAATCTTAACAATGAATTTTCCAAATTGGTTCTGGGAAGTTCTGGAATTGGCTTTCCAATTTGATAAGATTTAAAGGCAATAATGATTCTATTTAAAGTAGTAAAGAGAAGATTGACAGCCCATGGCAATATTTAGCTGTAGAGATATACAAAATATCACCATTGGACACGCCTAATCAAACACTTGGAAGAAACAAAGATCTGAGCAATCATGCATGTGATATGTTCAAACAGTTGTCATTATAAACTGGTGAGTATAATGAGACTGGCTGGTTGCTTGCAATGTCACTGGACAAGGATGTTGCTGGATGAAGTGGAGAATGAAAATGAGAACCCTAGGAGCTTGAATTTCCAGCTCAAGTGCCACATACCTGGCCTGAAAGCCTCTATGTCTTCCTTTAAGGTGACTTTCATCTCCTTTAGGTGCAGGGCTAAGGTGCTGAAAACCAAACCCAGAATCTCATCCAGCACATTGCTGGATTACAATGCAACCCAATGTAATTATTATGTAACAAATTGAATACCCAGCCTCGAAGAGTATCTACTGTTAAAGTGAGGGTATTGATGGGAAGGAATGGGACTCTGAAAGTTAGGAAGAGGATGTGTGGGGAGAACCTGGTGGAGCTGGAGACTTTGAATCCCTAAATTCTGATGAAACTTCTTTCCCAGCTGAATGGTCTCTCTATATCCATTTGAGGGGATTGACCTTGCATTGCTTAAGGAAACTGCACTGGCTTCCCCTGAGGCAGTTGTCCTGCAAGATACTGCCATTTCTCCTCAGGATCCACTCTAGCTCCCTGTGTGGTTCTAGAGCTATAATTAGATTCAAGTCTCAGGAGGGCCTTTAAGGGGAGGTTTAGTGTGACCCATGAGGAGATGATTACACTCTCAAAGAAGTACTGGAATTTTTTAACTTATAAGAACAGAAGTATGGGGAATATGTGTAGGGATGGATGTAAGGGTGAGGAGTAATGGAAGGAACAAAAAGCTTAATTAAGCCAAATTCATGCATGAGGACCCACGAAGCAGATATTATGCATTTACTGATGCAACTCCAGGGGTTAGGGAGGACTGCAGCTGTCTCAGTGGTTGCCTGAAGCATGGCCCAAGGCATGGCCCACTCTGAGAGAATAGGAAATGCTGGACTTGCATTGGGGAATAGTTGGATTCTGGGATGGTGGGACCAAGTGGTGGCACTCAACCACCAGAGACAAAGTGGGTGTGGTTGTCACCAATCAATCTATCACAGTCACTAACTCAGGAAACAGATGGGTGAATCCTGGTGCACTGCTGTGGCCAACTGTTCCTACCTGGATTATCCCAAGGTGGCTGGAGAAATGGAAAGCAGAGTGCCTGGCTGGGTTTGCCAACAGTGTGGCTGAACAAACTCAGATAAGCTCACACCAAGAGAAGCCAATAACTCAGGAGATAAGAGTTTGGAAAAGAGAAAGGGAGAAATTTATTTTGGGTGCCAGCAGTTGGGGGAGGTGGTATGCTCAAGCCTGAACAACCAATGTCTCTAGCAGCAGGATGGACACCTAGATATCATGCAGAGAATGCATGATTACCAGTGGGAGTTGGTATGTGTTCAACCCATGATCATGGGCAGGGAAGGGGACATGTCAGATGTGGTCTTCTAGGCATTCTGTTTCTATCAGGGCTTCTCTGGTCTGGTCATTGCAAAACATTTGCCTTTGTCCATGTCTGAAGAAAGTGTGATAAGAAATAAACACAATGGGGTTCAGTTAGAGATGAGTTAAATGGTCTTTTCTCTTTCCAATTTTAGCTGTTGGGGCTACCTTTGAGCAAGAGGACTCATTGACATCATTACCACAAAAGACAGCTGAGTCAAAGCAGCACTCAGAATACTCTGGTGTGTAAAGACTTAATGGCATTGGTTAGTTGATTGCAGTGTTCCTAGAAGTGAAACACATTAGAAGCCTGCTAAATTCTCAGTTGAGCTGTATAAGCAGAAAAGTTCTAGGTCAAGTGAACAAAGTCTAACCTCATTTGTCAGAACAGAAATTCAAGGTTTCTCAGTCAATTCTGAGATGTGCATCTGTTTGCAGACCTAGAATCCCATGGAATGAAGGAAGGCCAGGTCCCCTTGTGGAGGGACTCTGGTAAACTATCAAAAACATATCATTAATCTTTCTCCCAGTCTTCCCCAAAGCTACTTACAGCCATTTATTTAACAGGGTAACCATGCATCTGGAAAAAGGAAATAATCAGATCTTTCAGGGACTATTGGACACTGTCCCTGAACTGACACTGACCCCAGGAGATCCCAAGTATTACCATGGTTCCCCCAGTCAGAGTAGGAGCTTATGGAGGTCAGGTGTTTGATGGAGTCTGTCTCATATTGGTTCCCTGGGTCCTCAAACTCATCCTGTGCTTATTTTCCTAAACTCTGGGCAATAGGCATAATGTACAATAGGCATAACAAACAGCTGGCAGAATTCATCCTCATGTTCATTCCTTGATCTGTGGAGTGAGGGCTAGTGTGGTGGGAAAGGCCAAGTGGAAGCCACTAGAACTGCCTCCACTCACGAAAATAGTAAACCTAAAGCATTATCACATTGTTGGAGTGCAATGAAGACATTGCAGAAATTAATGCTATCACTAAGGAATGAAAGGATGCAGGGGTAGAGATTCCCACCCCAACCCCATTCAACTGTCCTATTTGGTCTGTGCTGAAGACAGCTGAGCTTGGAGCATGCCAGTGGATTTCTATAAGTTCAACCAGGTATTAATTCTAATTGCAGCTGTAGTACCAGATGTGGTCTCCTTGCTTGAGCAAATTAACACATTGCCTGGTACCTGATATATGGCTATTGACCATGAAAACCCTTTTATCTTCATCTTTTATCTTCATAAGAACCACCAGAACATTTGCTTTCAGTTGGGAAGGCTGCCAACACACCTGCACTGCACTACTTCTGAGGTGTAACAGTTCTCTAGGTCTACGTCATAATTTAGTCCTTAGGGACCTTGATCACCTTTCTCTACCACAAGATATCACATGGATCAAGTACACTGATGATATTATGCTGATTGGAACTATTGAGCAAAAATAGCAACCCCTCTAGACATACTGCTAAAACATTTGCATGTCAGATGGTAGGAAAAAAAACGATGAAAATTCAGTGGCTTTCTACAGCTGTGAAATTTCTAAGGGCCCAGTGGTGCAGGGCATGTTGAGAATTCCTTCTAAAGTGAAGAATAAGTTGTTGCCTCTAGCTCTTTCCTCAAGCAAAAAAGAAAAATTTCAGCTTTCTCTCAGAAGTTAAATATTTAAGATGTATTTAATACATCCAGAAAATAAAGCAGCATTTGTCCTTTTAGTTTAAGTGGTTTTCATCTCTTTGGGAATTTTGCCATTATCCTACTGTAAGGTTCTGGTATTTCCCCCCCAAATCCTTCCTGATGCTCTCTTTCTCCACCCCTCCTGTCCCCTTTCCCTGTCTCTGTGCTCCATCAGCTTTGTGTCTCAGTAGTGACCCACACTAGGGCCCTCTCCAGGCTGTCTTCTCTGGACATCTTATTTCAGTCCCTCATTTCAGACTTAACCCTTGACTCTGTTCTCTTGATCACAGTAGAATTTGTATAGTAGGCCGTGTTTTCCAGGGACCCCCACTGGGTGGGCCCCTTTACCCTTTGCACCATGGAAGGGGATTAGAGTGTGTGTCTCAGGTTCCAGGTGGTTTCCACCTGAGTGGCCACACACCAGGTGTTAAGGAGCAGGGAGTGGTGGGAAAGAATGGGGACTTGCACCTGTAGCTGAAACCCTTCCAGCTTGGGTGGCAAAGGCCAAGACAGGGCTTATGATGCTGAACTGGCAGACCAATCCCTTGTATGCCCCTATTGCCATTCCTCACACTGAATGCCCCTCCTAGACTGTGTTCACCTGACTACCCAGTTCTCAGCTTCAGAATGAAGCATTCCAGTGATGTAGAGCTCAAGGTTCTTGGTGATACCCCGTGGTGTGCTTTTCATATGGGACTCAGAGGTGGGTTCCTCCTCACTAAAGTTCTCTGGAAATGGGGCAGTGATTCTTGTGCCATGCCCAGATTCCTTTGGATTGGCCCCACCAGCCTCTGCCTCATGTTACAGCTGTATGCTTCCTTCCTACAGGCCTGGGCCTGCTTCCTTCACAGAAGGAAGTCTGACCTTGGGCACTGGGGCAGCTTTGCACAGAGGCTCTGGGAGCACAGGAGTATGGGAGTTGACATATCTCCAGGATGGGATGAGGGCACGAAATGAAAGCCCAGCTCCTTGCCCTGCCTCTAGGAGAGACTCTCCCCAGGAGCCTCTGAGAATGAGGCTGAGGCTGGGACTGTGCAGAATATCTCTCCACCTTCCTTCTTCACTCTCTAATGATTTTCTTCTGGAAACACTTTGAAATGTTGCTTACACAGGAATCCTCATCCAGGGTCTGCTTCTGGAAACCAACCATAAATAGAGGATGCCATGGGATTCCAGAGAGCCCTAAGAATGTTCTGCTTTGCAAGAACAGCCTGTGGTCAATTCCAGCAGGAAATTGCAGCTTCCTACTTCTTCTGGAAGCAGGGTGGTAACCTGACATTCCACTAAATCCCATCTCCTTGGGACCTGAGGGGGCAGTGCTGGGACATGTTTTGTGCTAGCATCCTTGGTTCAGAGCACAGGGTGCTGGGAAGGACACTTGAACTTTTATTTGGGTGTCACAGCCAATCCTGTGCACAGAGCTTCATGTGGGAAGCTTGCCCAGCCCACCTTTCTGCACACCCCCTCTCTTCCCTGCTCCACATTGCTGATCTTGGTGATGGTCAGGGAGGAGCCAGTGACCTTCTGGTTGAGGCCATGATGGATTGTGAAGTTTTAAGCACAGTGTGGACCAAGCCCTAGCCAGTCAGTCCAGATTTTCCTACCAAACTTTGGACCCGAGCCTGACCCCAACAATTACTCCTCCTGGCGGACTGGTTGCCCATAAGACCCTGGCAATGCAGGGGTTCATTGGGGTGACCTAATACATGGAGAGCTATCCATTAGCAACTTGCAGCCCTTCCTGGTCCTTGACTTCTTGTGGTTAGGGACCCTGCTCCCCCTACTGCCTGAAATCTGTTCCCTGTACCTACTTTAGAATACCTCCTAGCCTGGTCCACATCCACCATGGGTCCCGGCTATGCCCACTGGCTTACTCCCAGAATCTGCAACATGTGTACTGCTTCTTGGAGGTACATTCAGATGGGGTTGGCAGAGCAGACCCCACCTCAGGACCTGGACATCCCTGCTGACCTGGGCTCTCCCTGGGCCTATATGGATGGAAGTACTACCTTCGCAAGTCTCAAGTGGGGGTAACCTTCCACTCCAAATGCACACACACTTATTGGTGGAGGTACCACTTATTGATCTTTGGGCAGCAAAGGCAGAAGCTCTGGCAATATCTAGATTTCTAGGGCTTCAGTGTGATCCCACTCAGGACCTCTGCTCTCAGGTTCCAAATGTGGAAGCCTGAGTCTTCACAAATATGGATCTTCAGGACGCCTCCAGACTCATTCACATGAGGTCCTGGCCCAGCTAAAGCAGACCCAGAAACTCAGCTTAGAGACTGGATAGTAGACGATATTTCAGGCTTTGTGGGTCCCTTCTTCTTTGTTGATATTTTTGCAATCTTTTTAAAATAGGAAGACTCTCTTAGCTCCTGGGCATAACAAATGAATATCAATTTGGCTCAGGGACTATAGTTTTCCAACCCCTCTATGACCCTATACTAACAACCCAGAAGGAAGAGAGAAGGGGAAGGCACTGACAAAGAGGGGATGGGTGCTTGTCCACTTAAGAGCAAACCTCTCGTAAGAAAGCTGGTCATTAGATTTTACCAGTATAAACTTGAATTCCTCCAAGCCAAAGAAAAAAAAAAGGTAGGTACCTAAAAAGATTTAAGAGTTTTTATTCCTATGACTTGACTTCCTTTCCCCATCATTTGTCATCATTTCACATATTTGAATTCAGAATATTCCAGCTTAGACAGACTAAATTTGCCACAGAAGTTTTGAAGTTCCATTACCAGCAAACCCCACACTTGTTTATTATGAATGAGATGGGAAAGGGACAGAAGATACACAGGTGCAGAGTAGGGAATGAAGTCCTCTCTCCTGAGGGCAGGCAATGGGCTTGTGCGCATTGGGCTAGGGAACCTGTAGAATACCTAGGAGCAAAAGAAGGGCCCAGGAGCCCAGGACAACAGGTGGCTCTGATGGGCGGATGGGCCTGGCAGGCTACACTCAAATTTGGAAAGGGTCAGTTTCTGCCCAGGGCTACCTCCTGCTCACAGACTTTTCCATGACAACGACACTCTAATCCAGGGCCCTCCCAGGGAAGAACTGCCTTTCTAAAGCATATTTCCACCAAGGCTTATTATTTTTCTTTTTCTAAACATGCCAATTAGGAAGATTTTGAGATTTATTAAAAAAACAGACAGGACAGACAGGATTCCTTGAATCCCAGGTTGTGATGACACCAATATGAGTGTCCAGAGGAACAGCATAAGGGCCCAGTGGAGCCCAGGAGGAGGTATGGGCCATGGAAAGGGTTTCATGAGGGGGCTTCCTGGGGTGGGGACCCAAGTCCTCAGCTCTGCTGGTGCCAGCCTGGGATTCTTAGTCTCATCCCAAGTGAGGTCACTGGATGGTGTGACCTGATTCTCCAATTTCTTATTCTGAAATTTCAGGATTCCAAGGTCAGTCCCATTTCCCACTGCTGTGTATT
Organism: Taxidea taxus jeffersonii; assembly: GCA_003697995.1. NCBI lineage: Eukaryota > Metazoa > Chordata > Mammalia > Carnivora > Mustelidae > Taxidea > Taxidea taxus. The sequence continues at coordinate 38,093 of ML105104.1, read as the reverse complement.
TCTCTCCTGAAAGCTTGGCTTCAAATTCCCTTAACCATGAACATTTACAATGTGATCTTGGATGCCTGTAGTATATAGAGGAGTGTGTGTGTATGTGTAAATGTGTAACATGTGATTAGAATAAAAGTTATTTAAAATGTACCCATGGGGTTCACTTCATCACGTCTTTCCTCAGAGCACCTCAGCAGTCTGCAGAAATCCTGTATTGGATTGTTTGTCACTGAGGTTAATGATTTTCATGCTTACTTTATTTTTTTTAAAGATTTTATTTATTTATTTGACAGATGGAGATCACAGAGAAGCAGGCAGAGAGAGAGGAGGAAGCAGGCTCCCTGCTGAGCAGAGAGCTGATGTGGGGCTCGATTCCAGCACCTTGGGATTATGACCTGAGCTGAAGGCAGAGGCTTTAACCCACTGAGCCACCCAGGCGGCCCTTCATGCTTACTTTAGAAAGGAGAACATGAAAGAATGCAAACAGGGCTCCTTTTGTTTCTTGGTGGGGTTGTTATTTTCCTGTATCTTAAGATTTAGTGGCATTGGGACGCCTGGATGGCTCAGTGGGTTAAGCTGCCGCCTTCGGCTCAGGTCATGATCCCAGCGTCCTGGGATCGAGTCCTGCATCGGGCTCTCTGCTCGGCAGGGAGCCTGCTTCTCCCCTCCCCTCTCTGCCTGCCTCTCTGCCTACTTGTGTGATCTCTGTCTACCAAATAAATAAATAAAATCTTTAAAAAAAAAGATTTAGTGGCATAGGAAAGCACCACTCCCACAGACTGCACCTTCCTGGCATTCTTTTAAAATAATACACTGATCTTCACACTACTTGTGTAAATAATGCTGCCACTTTCTTGAGACAGGTTTTATTGAAAAAAAAAAAGCAGAACATGATTACATGTGTAGTTGAATAATTTGGCAATCCTGATAATTTTGCTAAGAGCCTCTTTTTAAGAAGCATGAAATGTGATCTTTAGTCAAGATTTTCTTGAAGGGCATGTGGTGCTGGTATTTTATTTTATTTGGGGGAGGGAAGACGAATTTAGGGATTTCCCCCCCTTTCTACCCATCTGAAATATAAATATTTTCTGCCTTTCAGCTTTGTGTTGGCCTCAGAAGTGAACTGTTTCTTGTTTATCATGTGCTGCTCATCAGTCATTCCCACTCTGGCCTTCCTCTTCGGTCTTGAGACCATATCCAGCTCGAGACTACCTGAATCAGGCACAGCTCACTAGCACTATCTGTATCTCATGACCCAATAGCTCCAAGAGCTGGACCGTCTTCTGTGTTTCATTCTTATTGGTGAAGGATAAACCCTGGTTCCCCTTACACATTCTCCTAGAATTCATTTCTCCTCTGCTTCTCGTTCACTTTCTCTTGTGTTGAAGTTCTACTCTTATTTATTTCTCTGCTTTCATGAATTCTGCATCTGGGCAGCCAGGATATTGTGAGCTAGTGATGGGGTTATGTCATGTGTCTTTCGCATCCTACCATCCCTTCACATGGTCATACCAAGAGCCCCACAGTACTGGAGGGAAAAAGAGAGAAGGGGGGGCATCAATATCTACTTGAAACTTACAAAATGAGCATGGATATCTCAAATAAAAGGGACAAAGACAGAAGCCAAAGACCCTGGCCAGAATTCTTATTTGCAGAAGACAGGACTTTTTAATATTCAGGGAGAGAATAAAAAGTATTCTGAATTCCTTGATTTATATTTCTGCTCTTGAATTTATTGCCACATGAAATATTGTGTAGTAGCCAGGAATCATAATCTTTCTTTCCCCTGCATCACTGCATGGTGCCTAGATTAGTGTTACACAAGAGATGATTGTCTATGTGAATGATCATGTTATTTAATTTTAAACTTCTACTCAAGACTTTATTTCATCAAACATCTACCCAGGATTTGGTTATATTGAGATGGAGTATATCATAGTGGCATAGAATCTATAGGTTGTGCAGGAAAGGTCAGGATTAGAGGATGGGTGTGTGGTAGTTTTAAGTATCCTTGATTATGAGGCTTAAATGTCTAAAATCTAGGAAGGAGATCCTAACTGATGGATTACCCTGTTGCCCTCAGATCTTTGTGCGGAAGGTCAGGGTGCTCCCTGCCATCTTCTTCTGGTAGTCCTTGTCAAATTCTTCATTCTGGGCCACAGTGAAATAGTTCTTCCAGTCCCCAGGCATCCCTGAAATAAGGCAAAATCTCAGAGGTTGCCACAGGAGTACAGGGAGGAGGGAGCATGCATCCTTGGAACCAGCACAAGAATGGGGGAAAAAGGAAGTTGCCTCTGAAATATTACGCAGTAGTGTCATTGACAGGAATGAATAATGGGGTATGAAACATTACTGGGGAATCTAAGCAGATCATGGATATCACAGAGTCCAATCTGGCATTTGAGAATATAAATCTTACATACCTTTCCTCATAAAAGGGGAGATAGATTGGTCCATGAGGATGGTGGGCAAAGTGGAGTAGTTGGCCATTGGGTTTTGCTTCATTACATCGAAGGAGGTGTGATAGATGATTTTATTGAGGACTTCTTCTGGCATTTCTTTCTCTAAGAACTTCAATATCTTCTGAATTTCCCTCTTTGGGTCCTATATGTAGAGCAGTTATATAAAGCAAATACATTTGGGTTTTCTATTATGGATGACATTCTGTTTGGGCAAACAATATTTGGGAGGAATAAATTAAGGGATCAGTTCAAATATATTCAACAATTATGCCTTAGGTGGTAACTATGTGCAAGGCACTGTACCATCTCAGGTGCTGCCATGACACAAAGATGAGAGCTGTTCCTGCCTTCAGGAGTTCACCCTGCAATAGGGGGATAAATGAAGACATAACCAACTGCAAAACCTCACCCAGAAAACATGCTGCTCGCACAGAGAGAGAGTCATGAGATTTGTTGAAGGGAGTAATTGTGTGTCCTGGCAGAGATCAGGAAAGGTTGTACAGAGGAGGTTGCAGGTGAAGCACAATATGATATACTCTTGTATTTGAGCTATAAAAGATGGCAAAAGAATATTTGAGTTTAACAGAAGCTCAGTAAGGGGATGGATACAAGAGATCTCAAGTTGACCCAGAAATGCAAATTCTTGTGCACTAATCTGTCCTCTGCCACAATATGTGGGACCAATCCTGCCGATGTTTATATGGATTAAACTTCATTTGTGATGTGGGTCTGGGGTGTGGAACAGGGAGAAGTAAACTCTCTCTGAGAATTCACTGAACACAACTAGACACTTTACAAATGTAATCTCATAAATCTTTATAATAATTTCATGAGGTCAAAATGAGATGATACCCATTTGTAGCTGAAGACACATGATTCACGAGTGTCAGGATTAATTCAACTATAAAGATATGTGATATTTCCTGAGGGGGAAGGATCTTTTGGAAACTGTGAACTGAAGCAAAGAAAATTGAGAAGAGCAGAAAAGTAGCTAGAACTTTTGAGGATAAAACTGAGTTGGGAAGAGTGTCATGGAGAGAGAGGACTTGCACTGAAGGCTCTTCTATGGCAAGCCCACATGGGGTCCCAAATGTGGTTTGCTGCACTGGAGAACAAGGTGGATCTGATGGAGATTACACTGCCCTTCACCTCCTTCATGTCCTCATAGAAGAGGTAGAGAATATGATGCTTGTCTTTCGCATCCCACCATCCCTTCACATGGTCATACCAGGAGCCCCACAGCACTGGAGGGAAAAAGAGAAAAGGAGGGTCATCAATATTTACTTGAAACTTACAAAATGAACAAGGATATATCAAATAAAAGGGACAAAGACAGAAGCCAAAGACCCTGGCCAGAATTCTTATTTGCAGAAGACAGGGACTTTTTAATATTTAGGGAGATAATGAAAAGTATTCTGAATTCCTTGGTTTATATTTCGGCTCTTGAATTTACTGCCACGTGAGATTCTGTGTAGTGGCCAGAGATCATAATCTTTCTTTTCCCTGCATCATCACTGCATGGTGCCTAGATTAGTGTACACAGTAAATACTGTCACTTAGTGGGCTGATTTTCATTCTGAAAGATCTATACTCACTAGATATTTGGGCACATTTACTCTGTAATGGTGACTTGGAGGAAGAGAGGTGCACTAGGTGTTTTCTGTTGGCCCTGCCAAATCTATTCTGCACATTCCTCTACCCAGCAAGGTTGACCTCTAAGGACTGTGTCAGTGGGCTCCTTTGTGCTCAGGCTTCCATCTGGGATTTGCCAACAAAAGGCACTGAAAGGCTTTTGGAGGCAGGAGGAGAGTGAGAAGGATGTGTTTATTTCCCTGATGTCCTCCTTTTGGCTCACTGTGATGGACTCTTTCCCCTACTGAAGGCTTCAGCTCCTATTAAGGGGCCTTGTCCTTTCTCCAAGGGGCAATGGCTCCCTGCTGGTGTTTGCCCCCAAACCTCTTGGTTTCTTTAAACTCTACCTGTAGCTTTCTAAATAGTCTCTTAGCTAAATTCTCCCCAAATGATCCAGTTTGAATGTGTCATTGACATCCTCCCATGACCTTGATGACCACAATCATTGACTGAAAACCCTTCCTTTCTGATGTCAGTAGTGAACAAGGAAATGTGAAAAATGAATGAGCAAACATGAACCCATAATTTTTTACTCACCTTTTCCAGTTTTGAATGCCTCAATATACTCCTCCCATGTACCAGGGTCAGGCACCATTTTAGTCATTCTTGAGAAATGGTAGTAGGACACCAGACAGTCCTTTGGATTTCTAGCCACATAGATAATCTGATATCAACCAGCAAGGCGATTGAGACAGACAGCAAACAAAATAGAGAAATATTATTGCTTAATGCAGAGGACCAGGACAGAAGAATCTTGGATTATCCTATTTGAGTAACTGAAGTTGCATGCATTTTCTGTGAGCAGGATGACCACATCTTCCAGTATGCATAGAAGTGTTCCAATGTACATCAGCTGTCCTAGATAATGATTAGGAGCATGCTCCCCCGCTCTCAAAAGTATCCTGATTTGCAGAATATATGCTACTGTTGCCCTAATTGTGATATTTCTGAAGGCTAACTAGGCCACTGTTGTATTTTCCAGTGTGTGAAAAGTGGGTCTTCCTTAGGTTGCAGTAAGCAAGGACTCTAACTTGGTTACTGCACAGGGGGTAGCTAAAGCAGTCAGCTGTCTAGTCTAGTCCCCTGTACATGATGAACTTCAGCCTACAGATAAGTGATCATTCATACTTTTCATTTGCGGTAAGATTGCAGGATCTTTGAAGGCAGTGCTAAGTCTCCTTTTGGAACTGCTTGTGATGATTCTTCTCATTGGAAAAGCAGGGTTGTGGTATGGCTGGGGAGAGCTGGCCTCCTGGTTTCTTGTCTTGCTGTTCCCTGCCCACCTGTGTTGTTGTGTGCATTCTCAGCAGAGCTGGAATGGAGGGGCATATTAATGGCTTCTCAAGCATTTCCACATGTCTCACTTACTGAGCAGAATTTCTGTGTCCAACAGAACCACTCACCCACTGACATTTCCCTCTTAGGCAATTGTCCCAAGCTCTTGCTTTCCCTACTGCCTTTCCATGGACTGCTGCTGTATAGGAACATGGACCAGGTCTCTTTCTCTGCTTCTTTTCCTACTGCTCAATTTTTCTCTGATATTTATGAGAGCATATAGTATGTGACACAGCTGCACCATCTTGCCATAATATAAATGTCCCTCCATTTCTTTCTTTCTCTCTTTTCTTTCTTTCTTTCTTCCTTCTTTCTTTTATTTATTTGAGAGAGAGAGAGAGAGCAGAAGCAGGGGAAGGAAGAGGCAGAGGGAGAAGCAGACTCCCTGCTGAGCAGGGAGCTGGATGTGGAGCTTGGTCCCAGGACTCTGAGATCATGACCTGACTTGAAGGCAGATGCTTAACCAACGGAGCCATCCAGGTGCCCCTGTAAATGTATTTCTTAATGCTTGTGTCGGTTATTGCCTTTTTGTAAGCCTAAGTAATTGCAAAGGGGGGCAGTCTGGGCTAGACAGGGAACATATTCATTGTGCTTGTGGCAGGAGTCAGATGACCAGGTGTGACATAACGTCCAATATATTTTTTGCCAATCCATCTGTGTGAGTCCCCTCTGGCTGCAGTAACAATTTCACACAGATATAGTGACTTAAAACAATAATAAATTAATTTTCTTATGGTTCTGGAGGCTCAGGTCAAGTTGTTGGCAGGGCTTGTCCCTTTGGTGATGTTAGGGGAGAATCCCTTCCCTTGCTGTTACTAGCATCTGGAGGCCACCTACATTCCTTGGTTCTTGACCCAATCCCTGGCTTCACTTGTCACAACTCCAACTTCTTCCTCTGATCTTCTTGCCTCCCTCTTATAAGGATCCTTGTGATGATATTTAGATCTACCTAGATAACCCAGGGTATAACCTTCCTTCTCAAGATCCCAAACTTAATCACATCTGCAAAGCCCATTTTATCATATGAGGTCACATTAAGTTTCTGGTGATTAAGACATGGATATCTTTAGGGGATGGATATTTAGCTTACCACTGTATCATAAAATGAAAATCTTGAGCTTAGGTCTCTAGGTAACTTCCTACTCAAATAATTCACAACTCTGAAAAGATAAAGGGAGGTGGTGTCATTGAGATTTTTACATTTTTAGAAGGCCTAATTTTACAAAAAGAAGGTGCTAGTATGATGACTAAGAAGATGTTATTGTGTCTTCTGACATTGAGTCTACACTATCATTTGGAAACAATATTGCTTCTTGAGCAGCAACAGTCAAATATGAGTGAAATTATCTGTGGGTATAAAGCCGGAAGTTTTCACAAGTCAAGGTGACCTGGGTGTAATCCCAGGGAAGCAGATCAGGAATGGGATAACATTTTGATATATGAAATCTCATTCAATTGTATTGTACCTTGTTTGGAGATGGGCAAGATGAAGAGCTGGTGACTCAGAGCATCCCAGAAAAAAAGAGAGTAAAAAACAATCACATGCACTGTGTATCGTAACACTACATGGAGGAGAGAGTGTTTTGGCTCACAGACTTGACCCTTATCGTTTCCTTGGTAAGGTTTCAGTCTGGGTTTCTAAAGTAGCTTGTTCACAAGGAGAAGACATGCTGGTATACTTGATATAAACATTTGATTCTGCTGGATGGCTACACTTTTCATGGCAAATTTGTAAGTCAATATTTGACTTATATTCTATATATCATTGACTTTAAGAGTCCCTGATGAAGCAGATCAAAAAGAAACACTAGTATATTTGATGTACATTGCACATCAAACCTGAATTTGAAACGGTCAAAATAAATGAAAATTTTGAAAATGGAGGACACAGTGGTAAAACAGTTCCTGGGAGCTTGCACCATGAGATTTGCTCTAAGGGTGGCCAGTGTGGTACCATCTTCCTTTGTCTTGCTCTACCTTTCTCTCCACAGGTTTTCCCTAAATAAATCCCTTTTATGTCTTCCTTGGCCTTGACTTCTGCTTCATAGATGATTTGGACTAAGATAATATCCTTCTTCAGGAAATATGTGCTTTGTTTCACCTCTTGCTCTCTTTGGCTATAGCTTAATCAGCAGCTAACCAGAATGATTTTGTCTGAAAAATTCCTAGTATGTACCCAGAAATAATATTTTGAAGGAAAGCTGGATCCAACATGGAGTATGTGGGAATGTGGGAATAAAAATCCCCATCTGCCCTATACCTCCACTGGTTATTTATCTTTCAATGTCATTGATTGTTTCTACTTAGATGGAGATATTCTCTGTCCTTACTGACTCAAACTGGGTTTAAAAAGTTGGCTTTTCCTACCTTTGAATTTTCTTTCAAGAAGGAAGGTGGCAGCAACTGAACAGGCAGGTGAGTCTTCATAGTTCTAGGAGAAGGCATTTTGTTGGCTAGATCCAGACCTGGGAAAGAAGGCCACACCATTTAGCTGAACACTTTTTATCAGCTCCACAAATTCAATATTATTGTTTTGTCAAATATCTGAAATGAGGTTTATGAAATAGCTGGATCTGCCTAAAATTATGGTTTTACACATCTAAATGCTTACCTCCTAATGACAACTTTACCACCCACAGGTAGAGGAAAGTACTGGAAACCATTGAGGCAACAGTAATCTCCTTATTTGCTGGATATTGGCTATACTTTTGTGGGAAGATGAAGATGTTTTGGGAGGTATGAGGTTGGTGCAACTATGATCCCAACAAGCACTTGGATATTTTGTCCTTTGGGGTTTTCTATTACTACAATGGGAAGTAGGTTAAGGCAGCTGGAGAAGAGCTGGCTTCCTTAAGAGAGGTGGGTTATTGGTCAGTTCTACAAGGCCAGCAATTCCATGTAAGTAGCTTCAGGCTTTCTTTTAGCCTTTACTTTCCAGGCCAAGAACTGCAACAGCTGCCAAACACCAGCACTGTGCTCTGGCTGGGATGTATTTTCAGATGAAAAATTGAGCCTTACAGTGGTCAAATAATTTCTCCAAGTTAGTAAATGCGACAGCCAGGACTGGAAATCCATTCATCTGTGGGTGTGGAAAGCCATAGAGGGGGAGGCCTAAGAAGCTTTGTGGAAAGCAGCAGAGAGGCAAGGAACAGCTAGGTAAATCACAGATAAAATCCTCCTTGGAAACAGAATGTCCAATGCTGAGTGTTAAAATACCAAATACAGGCACACATGGGTGGCTCAGTCAGTTAAGTGTCTGCCTATGGCTCAGCTCATGATCCCAGGGTCCTGGGATCAAGCCCTAAGTGGAGCTCCCTGCTCAGTGGAGTGTCTGCTTCTTCCTCTCCCTCTGCCCTTCTGCCTCCCCTACTTGTGCGTGCGCTCTCTCTCTCTCTCTCAAATAAACAAAATTTATCTTATACAAATAATAAATACAGACTGGGATTTGGCCACACGCAGCATCAAACTCAAGGGAGGCGGCTTGCAAGTGCTGCAGACTGGCAGCCTTGGTCGGAGAAGCACAGCTTCTGGTGGAGAATCAGATATATAGAGAAGGGAATACGCCCCCTGGAGGCCCAGCGGTGATAAGAAAGAAGAAAGTCAGAGGAAAAGAATTAAAAATCCTGCAGAAACAGAAGACATAGCGACTAATTCCCCCTCCCTCCAACCACCAAAAAATAAAATGGCACAGCAGAGGACAGATTGGACAGAAAAAGATGCTTTCAAACTAGGAACAATGGCAATGAAATGAATACAAACAGAAAAAAAGCAGGTCTCATGAACACAAGACTGCTATAAAAACCAGAGAAGGCAAATCAAGGCCTTAACCTGATAAAAATTCTACCCCCAAACTCAATTGTAAACCTAAAAAAAATTGTAACATGACACTCTAAACTTAATCAAATATCCAAAACAAACATTTGGAAATACAAACAAGTAACTCAGAAAAATTAGGAACCAAAATAGACCCCCCCCCCACCAAAAAAAGAGGAAAGGTGACGAATGAAAAAAGACTTGATGGAACCCAGGAGAGAAATAGAAGAAGACACAATAACATAAGAAGTGAAGATTAAATCATAAGGTTGACAATGAAGGACAGGTTTGAAAGAAAATTTAATAAAAAGGAGTTGAAGAAAAGCAAGAGAAAACCAAGCAACGGGCAGTGAGGAATAAAGAAAAAAAAAGGGTCAGAGAGAAGATGTCTGAGCTGGAAGACAGGCACAGTGGCTCTAATGTAAACATATACTGCAGTTCTTGAGAAGAAAATAAAAACAGTGAAATAGAACTAATATTTAAACCTGAAATCTGAGCAAACTTTCTGGAAAAGAAGACTTTGTCTCTATTGAGATTTTAGCTAAACTACTCCATAACATTGTCCTCTGTTCTGTGTGGTCAAGCAGCCTGCAGGGGCCTTGAACCGACCCTGCCCCTCCTGCAGTTCATACAACAGCCTGCAGAGACTCCTCCATGGCCCTGGAATCAACAGTCTCCCTAACTCCCAGGGCCTTTCCTTGGAGCATTTCCTTGGATAAGACCTCTGCAGAGCTTGCCAAAAACTGCTCCTTTTGGTTTGAATTGACCAACCTGTACTTAGCCCAGAAACTCCCAAATTTCCCACCTGTGGACACTAATAAGGGCATGTGCCCCATGTCCTATCTCTCTGCCTGCACCATCTCAACCTCTCTGTTTGCCCCCTAGAGGCATGCCTTCATGTACTTCTTCCAAGATGTGGGAGCAGTAAACCTCTCTATTTCAATTCTATTTGCTCTTTTCTTAAGCTGGGGCTCACCAGCCCACCTGGGGCTCTACTTAACAAAGTCACAGTTGGCTTCACAAGTAGGATGGATTGAGTTAGTTTGCCTTTGATAATGAGAAATGCATTTTAGCTGCAAATGGTTTACTGACTAGCTTTCTCAGGTAAGTAGTCCACTGGGGAGGAGTCCATTGCCTACTGGAATTTAGTCACACTTCTTGTGCTATTGCATGGTGTCTCTTCAGAGGGCTACCTCAAGTTCCCAACCCAAGTGCAAGCTCCAAAAAACAAAAACAAAAACAACCCCCCAAACCAACCAGAGTTCTCTCAAACCTCAAGACCTCAAGAGTATTGCTAATTGGAACTAATTTGAGAGGCTATAGATGTGTTTCCCATCTATTAATAATGCCCAGGGGGTACCCGCACTGGGTGTTAGACTTTTTTTTTTTTTAAGATTTTATTTATTTATTAGTTAGAGAGAGCAAGCACAGGCAGACAGAGAGGCAGGCAGAGGCAGAGGGAGAAGCAGGCTCCCTGCCAAGCAAGGAGCCCGATGTGGGACTCGATCCCAGGACGCTGGGATCATGACCTGAGCTGAAGGCAGCCACTTAACCAACTGAGCCACCCAGGCGTCCCTGGGTGTTAGACTTTGAATGTGATTCTCAACTCTTAGCACAGACTGTTAGGGATAACTGGCTAAGATTTTGGCAAGGTTCTATTGCCCTTAGTTAACAGAGGGGAATATGTGAGTTGCAAATCTTGCCCAAGTGTGAGATAAGATAAAGGTGCATCAGGAGAGGGAGACTCTCCTGACCTGACTGGCTTTGCTTGTGGGAGGCACTAGGACGAGTTTTAACTTGGATGTTAGGAATGCCCTCACTGGGGAAGTCACAGTCCCGCGAAAAGGCAAGAGTGACTGAGGCCTGTGGTCCTTCTGTCACTGGATAACTTGCTGCTGTGGCACCTTGTCCCCTGACCTGTGGGGTATCATGGGTCCCACTCCTGGTGTGTAGTGGCACAAAATCTAATGGCCTAATACAAATGACCTGAACACCTGCTGCCTGCACCAACTAAAATGTCCAAGGAAATTAGCAAGCTTCCCACTAAATGTAAAACACTCATAAATGTGGCACTGATCAGTGTCGAGGTGTACCAATACGCCAAGGAACTGGTTCTATATAGTCTTGGGTTCTAGGGGTGAGCCTTAATAATCCTGCCACCACTTAGTGGAGGATAATCCCAAACCCAGTGAGGTGGATTGGGACACCCTGGAGAGGGAGGCAGATTGCACTGACCATTGGGGACGGCTGCCACAGTGACAATTCACAGGGTCAAATATGTGGGGGGCAATAAAGAATTAGAAACTGAAATTTGAAACTTTACATGCCTTAAGATTAAAAGACTGTAGGCAGGAGTAAGGAAAAGGGGCTGACTGGCTGTTGAGAGTGTTTAATACTGGCTCTGAGCTGTTATTTAACCCATGTTATTTAACCCATTTCTCATGTGAGTCAACTAGCCAGTATTTACAAGAATCCCCACATGCTTAACCTTTTAAAAGACCCTCAATGAGCACTGGATGTTATACAGAACTAATGAATCATTGAATGCTACATCAAAAACTAATGATGTACTCTATGCTGGCTAACTGAACATAATAATAAAAAAGTAAATTAAAATAAACTCAAAAAGGAAAAGTTTGGCAGTTACAAAATAAATAAATAAATAGCCCCTGAAGCCTGAAGGCCAAATTCTGGAGAGACGCAGGTGACCCAACCTCCAACCCATGAAGGACTGTTGCGGGACTAATTCATCCAGAGTTAAAGCAAAAGCTGCAGCCGTGCAGTGTATTATCTCAGTGTAATAATTAGGATTTCTAATCACAAGGGAGAATCCAAACCCAAAGACACAAGCCCTAAAGATATAGAGGGAAAATCCTGTCTTCTGCTTACTTGGATTTTTATTGCTTGGCAGAGAGTCTGCCCTTCTATCCCCATAGTTATTAATGCAAAGGCTCAAAGCCAGTGGAAAACGTTAGATGAGGCCCAACACCTTTCCCATATGACTGATACGGTCCAGTGGGTCTATCACTTCTTTGGATATAGCAACCCATTCTGATGACCTGGATTTCATTTCCAATCCTGAGGAAGCCCAAGTGACCCTGAATCCAGAGAGTTTTTTTCCCAGGGAGGATTGCCTCCTCTCACCGAATGACAGGACCGAACTTCATTTTATGAGAACCTCCCATAATATTCAGGAGCCATGCTGGGAATAGACATGACAGCTCCTCATGATGGAGTCAGTCTTCCAATTTCTGAAATTTTACAGTCCATAAGACATGCCCTTGCCCCCAAATAGACATGCCCACAACCTCAAGGCCAGCCTGCAGGTGCCAGCACCTTTCTCACCACCTTCCTGTAGCCCCCATTCCAGTCCCAACAGGCAGCAATGTCCATAATGGTCCTAAATAGCACAGGGATTTATCTTGGAAGCACTGCCAGCTGGGGGTCCCCAATGATCTCATATTTGGACAGTTCTGGCACAAGTTCCTCTCAAAAACTAGTGATCACCTTGGAGCAGAACCCAATCTCAATGGCCCAGATCCTTGCAGGGGGTCCCAAAGCTTTTCTGCCCCAAACAACATCACTGGCCTGCAGGCCTGACAATCCCCCAGAGCATTATCCTAGTACTGAACAACTGCTGAGTTTGTCATTGCTTGGGGACAACTGCCTATTCATGACTCTAGTATTCCACAGGAACAAAGGCAGTAACCAGACATTCTTGGCTCTCTTAAACATCAGAGCCCAAGTCATAGTAATTCCAGGCAATTCTTCTAAATTCCCCAAAGAACCTCCTACAATCTAGAGTCAGAGCAGGTAAAACCACAAAGGGAGTTCAAATAAAGTTGGATATGCCTATTGGCACCATATTTTCAAAAGAGTTGTCAGTGGTGGTGGCCTTCCTGGCTCTTTTTTTCTATTATAGATATGGATGCCCTTACCTCATGATATGCCTGGTGGAATAAAGACAAATTCTGGATTTCTTATAGGGCCTGCTAAAAGGAAAACCTTCCAATTGCCCCTTCTAGGATAAACACTAAATACACCACAGTATTGACTCAAGCAAGGTACACGGGGCCTTTGGTCTGGATTAGAGATATGCTTGACACTGGGGTCATTCAGCCCACCACGTCTCACTTTGATAACCTAATCTGGCCAGTGTGAAAACTGGCCACCAATGAATGGAGATTAACAATTGACTAATGAATCTCGAATGTTCAAGTTTCTGCCATTAAGATTCCCATTCCCAATATTATAGGGATGGTAGATGAATCCAAAAAGCTTAGGGTCCTTACTTTGCTCTCCTAGGTTTAGCCAGTGTGTTTCACTTGGTCCTGACAATGGAAGACTGAGAACTTCAACTTGCTTCTGGTTTCAAGTGCACCTTGAACCTTTAGTTAGCTGCCCATGTGTTATTTAAGCACCGCTGCTATTGCATATAACCTATGCAGACAAGATTTAAATTCATTCAAACTAACCTGCTGCCATCTTTAGTATTATTTAAGTGGCATTCTCCCTCCAAGGCCCTTTGAGGATGCTATCCAGAAGACTTACACCTAGTAACACATTTATAGCAGAGAGGATGGGCCATTACCCTGTATATAATCCAAGGACCAGCTACTTCCTTCAAGTTTCTTAGCATCAGCTGACAGCTGAGGAGTGTGAAATCCCTCTCATATAAAACATCAGTTCCTCATAATTAAGCCTCTTATTACATGGCAGGCATAGCACATATTACGTGTCTTCACCTTTTGGGGGCAACACGTTCTATACTTACATTTTACTAAAATTTGTGTTGTTAGAAAATAAAATTTGTGTTGTTAGAAAAGAAAATAAGCTTCTTTCCATTTGGGAGAACCTTACCAAACTATCTTGTAACTGGTCCAGCAAGCATACAGCAGGCCCTGTTCTTAGTCTCCCTGGGCTCAGACTTCTGATTTGAATCAGTGGAGACATCAGATTAGGCATCCTGGAGTCTCTGGACTGAGCACAGCTTTATGTGGCTGCACAAGAGGTCTAGACCAAAAATCTGCCCCCGACGGCAGTACATACCAATTGAGCAACAGATTTTGGCAGTCCACTAGGCCCTTTTAGAGACAGAGGCATTCACAGCCCACACTATTTTTCAGCAAGCCCCATCTGGCATTGGGTCAGGAATTTGACCCCATGGAGGCTTAGCATGGCCCCTGAGGCCTCACTGTTAAAATGAAAATGGCACCTTCAAAAAAGGGCTGAATCTGATGTTAAGGACCTTTCCAGATTACAGGAGGATGTGGCTCCCCCAAACTCAGCTTCTTGCCCACTGATAATGGAGGTGCAGTTGGTGGCACTCCCACTGTTGGCCTCTCTAGCAGTTTGAGAATCTCCCGGGGACTGACTGTCTGACATGGAAAGGGACTCAGTGTTCTTCATAAACAGCAGTACAGCAGTACCACCACTGTGCACAGAACAGCCCGTTGGCTGGCTGCAGCAAATTATCCTGCTAGCAGCATATCCCTAGTTGAGGAAGGCTCTCCTGGCTTGGCCCAAACGGCATATTTGGTGGCAGTATGCCTGGCTCTACAACAGACTGCCAAAGGGAGACTCTCAAGGGCATATGTTTTACTGACTCCTGGGCTTTTAGCCAGTGGGTTCACAGTCTGGTCAGGATAATGGCAAAAGGATAATTTCATGATTCAGGAAAAGCCTCTCTGTGTGCCTCCATTTGGAGAGTGATATGCCAATTATGGCCACTCATGTCTGTACACACATGCCAACAAATGCCAGAAGCACATTACAATAATGTTGCAGACTCCTTATCCAAGTTACACTCTTGTTCCAAAGCCTTTCGTGAACCACCTCCCAGAATATCAGACACAGCCCCCATACAGCTATTTCTCCAGAGATGCCATGACACTAGTGGAGTGAACCCATCTCACATCAGGTCACAGGGAAGTGACAGCGCTCATCTTACATATGCTAGCAACCTGATCAAGGGTGGATTGTACAATATGACCCTCTTCTAATAGCCCAATGGGACAAACTTTACCAAACTGTTTAGAGATCATGGCTCAGATCATGGTCTAGTACCAGCCACAAAGCTAAGGCCACTGGCTTTGCTCATTATTCTGATTATAAAGTCTATTTCATTAAACCAAATTTGTAAAAAGTTTTGTAGGAGATTGGAATTATAGCTTCAGGGTTAACTAGTGGAATTGTGGATCTCAGAGAGAGGAAAAGAGGTGTTCTGCCTGGTGGATGCCAATCACATTAGGAAATGAAGTCCACAAAGGAATCCCAGAATCCAGTGGTCACTCTCAATGGATGCAGGCCAGGTCCCTACCCTACCACAGATGAAGAGGTATATGAGCTATTGCTGCAAACCAACTGCACTCTTCCTTTGGTTGGTATCCAGATTGCTTGCCTTGAAGGACACCCCATAGGCTAGTCAAATGCAAATGTTCTCCTTTACTGTGACTAGCCTGGATAATAGAGTTGTTGGTAGATCACTCCAGCCTAGCCATATCTCAGGAAATGTGCTGGAAAAAATCAGCCAGGCACACAACTGCACCAGAGGATGGCTGAGCACCAAGGGCTGCAGGTCCTATTAGAAGGACTTCTTTTAGCATGCCACCAGGTATGGATTCTGACCCAGAGCTCATCTCCCTCTATATTATATGGTGCCTATGGAAGTGATGCTTAAAAAAGTCATTCCATCCTTACACCAAACCTCAAATTATATCCCAGGCTGAATGGCCCTACTGGTATAACCTAACCAGACCCATCTGGCTGGCAGGTTTGTGCTCTAACCACCCTACCATAGTTTTAATGGAACTATGGTAGGAAGAGAACTAATCCAGATTAGTTCCAGAGAACTAATCTCTGGATTGTACAGCTGCCATCCACAAAAGATCCCTACAATGTGCCTGTCAATGTGTCCAGAATGTATATGTATTGCGGATGGGGTCCTCACAAACCTTGTCACAGATTGTGTGCTCCTTTGCAAGTTGCAACCCCTGATAATCTGATGGAGCTCACTGAGGTCTGCCCACCATGTAGGAGAGCACACACTTGTAGTCTCATCCAGAGCCAGCCCTCTAATATACATACTTGGAATTTAACACTAGCAGCCACTCCTACCTTTCATGAATCTCTACGTGGGGAAACCACCCTTTCCTGGCCCTTACCAACCCCAAGCATACCAACGCTTCAGACAACACAGCCCCATCCCCAGAGCTCTTGCCACCAGTGGAAAAGTGACTGCCCTACAAACAGCAATGCCACCCCAAGGAAAAGATGAGAGAGGCAATGTCCCTCAACCTCACTTGACCTTGGGATTCCTACCTCTAGATCACCTTCACATCAGGAAGGAAATGACTGGGGTGACTATCACTATAGAGGCTGAGTTGCAAAAATGCCTCCAGTTGATAGAACCTGAGGAACTCATAGAGTTCCACTTTATGGAACTCCAGGTATTCTGTAAAAATTTGCCTCCATCAAAACAATTGTAAAACCATGACTGAGTTCCCAGCTGACTGCCTGGTAGCACTGGACATCATTTCACCTTTATAGGAAGCCAAACAATGTATTCTAAACCATTCTAGCCATATTATGGCACTTCCTCACAACATCTTCTTTTTAAAATTAAATTTATTTTTTTAAGAAGATTTTATTTATTTGGAACACCCAGGTGGCTCAGTCAGTTAAGTGTCCTCCTTTAGCTTAGGTCATGATCCTGCATTCCTGGGATCAAGGTCCAACTCAGGCTCTGTGCTCAGCTGGGAGTCTGCTTCTGCTCTCTCCTTCTGCCCCCCTTACTCACGTGTGTGTGCATGCATGCATGCTCTTTCTCTCTCTCTCAAATAAATAAAAGAGAGAGGGAGAGTCACAAGCAGGGGTGACTCACAACACCTTCTTTACCATGCTTATCAGAAAAAGTTAATTCCTGTTGATCAACTTTGAAACATGCCAAGGTAAAATTATTGTTTTAAGACAAAGAAAAAAAATCTTTAGTGCCTCCAGGTAAAAGATGAAATGATTCATATAGTCAAGAGAATTAAACTGGCATCAGGCTTCTCTAAAAATAGCATACAAAGCAAGGAAAGAGCAGAGCAACATTTTTAAGAAACTTAGGAAAGAAAGTGGAAATGAAAGATAAGGTACCCAGGCAGGCTGTGCTTCAAGTATCAAGATTATAGAAAAAAGCTTAAAACATGCAAGAACTCACAGAATACAATATATATGTATTTTCCTGAGCAGTTTACCAGGGTGGGTTTGATTCCATTGAGAGATTACTGGAAATCATTATTATAAAGCTTGATGATGAGCATTTCACAATATTTAATACTAGAAGTAAAATTTAAAAGGGTGAAGGGATTGGTGGAAAAACATATAAACCTTAAAGTTTCCAACAAAGCAGAAAGAATGCAATTTAAAATTTAGAGTAAGATTAATGATGGTTGTATATGTAACAGGGAGAATACAAAAATTTCCTTAGAAACTGGCAGATCAAGTAGTAAAAGTTTAAGAGAAAAGAGGATTAAATACTTACAAAAGCCACAGAAAAGAAAGAAATCTTGCCATTTGTAATGACACAGATGGAGCTAAAGAGTATTATGCTAAGTGAAGTAAGTCAGTCAGAGAAAGAGGAACATCATACCCTCTCATCAATATGTGGAACTTAAGAAAAAAAGCAAATGAACAAAGGAAAAATAAAAAGAGGGAGAAAAATGGAGAAACAGACTTAACTATACAGAACAAACTGATGGTTACCAGAGGGGAGGTGGATGATGGGCTGGGTTAAATAGGTAAAGGGGATTAAGATAACACTTACCATGATGAATACAGAGTAACATACAGAATTGTTGAATCACTATATTATATACCTGAAACTAATATAACACTGTATGTGAACTATATTGGAATTTAAAAACTTAAGAAAACCCAAAACACCCACACATTTTTTTTTAGACAAGAGAAACAAAAAGGAAAGGCCAAATAGGGAAAGAAACACAGTAAATATTACTTATTGCACATGATAATATTTTCACCAGCTAGACTCAAGAACCTGACCATGCCCACTTATACCCACCAAACTTTGTCCCACATTTTTCTTTAAACTCTTCTTTTCAGCTTATGTCTTGACTCATGCAAAAGACCTGTGGGCATAGCATCCTGTGATGGAAAACAAAACTACCCCTCAAGCAGTAATGATTTTCCTGTTGGTGAGCTCCAGCTGCCCCAAAACACCTTGACCAGTGTGAGCTAAACCCCAACTCACATCTGTGCAGGTGGATCATGCAGTGACTCATGGGGTGACCAACAGTTACTTTTATTTTATCATAATATTAAAACCTCAATCCAAGGAGAAGCACAGGCCACATTAACATAATATGCAATGTATGTATAGGCATGCTTCCTTCAGGCACATGTGTGACCCGACATCTACCCCCCCTTTTTTTCCCTCACCATAACACATACTCTCCTAATGTCCATCATGCTGCTACCCCATCCCTCCCACCCCACCTCTCCTCCAGCATCCCTCAGTTTGTTTCCTGAGATTAAGAGTCTCTTATGGTTTGTCTCCCTCCCCAGTCCCATCTTGTTTCATTTTACTCCTCCTTTTCCCCCACCCAGCCTCTCAAATTCCTCATATCTGAGAGATCATATGATAATTGTCTTTCACCAATTGACTTATTTTGCTTAGTGTAATATCCTCTAGTTCCATCCACGTCATTGAAAATGGCAAGGTTTCAGTTTTTGATGGCTGCATAGTATTCCATTATATATATATCCCCCACTTCTTCTTTATCCATTCATCTGTTGATGGACATCTAGGCTCTTTCCATACTTTGGCTATTGTGGACATTGCTGCTATAAACATTCGGGTGCATGTGCCCCTTCGCATTACTACACTTGTATCTTTGGGGTAAATATCCAGTAGTGCAATTGCTGGGTTGTAGGGTAGCTCTATTTTTAACTTTTTTTTGGGACCCTCCATACTGTTTTCCAGAGTGGCTGTACCATCTTGCCACTAGGAGAGGTCCCCTTTTCCCCTTATACCTCCCGCTTTACATAAATGACAAAACTCTCTTTCTAAATATTCATCCTAATCCTAAATAAAATAAACCCATTTATTCTTGTTGCAAGAGTCATGGCTCTTGAAATTATTCCCCATCATGGCTCTTGAAATTATTCCCCACAATCTCCTTATTTGCTACAAATAAAGTTTTCTTTGTGTGACAACTCCACCTGGTGTAATTTCTATCTGTGAATCACTAAGGAGTAAACTCATGTTAGTTTGGTTTCAATATGATATAATTGTAACCAAACATCACAATCATATCAATAAATGTGAGTGGGATTAAGTCACCTATTAAAATTGTTCAAGGGGCACCTGGGTGGCTCAGTAGGAAGAGCATGTGACTCTTGATCTCAGGTTTGTGAGTCTGATCTCCACATTGGGTATAGAGATGACTTAAATGAATTTAAAAAAATTGTGCAGACTGGCTCATAAGGGAAATTCCAACCATATGCAGCATGGAAGACACACCTAAAACACAGGCAATACAATGACACTAAATTCATATCTCTCAATAGTTACCCTGAACATAAATGGGTTAAATGCCCCAATCAAAAGACACAGGGTTTCAGAATGGATAAAAAACCAAAACCCATATATATGCTGCCTACAAGAAACTCATTTTAGACCCAAAGACACCTCCAGATTGAAAGTGAGGGGGTGGAAAACAATTTACCATGCTAATGGACATCAGAAGAAAGCTGGGGTGGCAATCCTTATATCAGATCAATTAGATTTTAAGCCAAAGACTATAATAAGAGATGAGGAAGGACACTATATCATACTCAAAGGGTCTGTCCAACAAGAAGATCTAACAATTTTAAATATCTATGCCCCTAACATGGGAGCAGCCAACTATATAAACCAATTAATAACAAAATCAAAGAAACACATTGACAAGAATACAATAATAGTAGGGGACTTTAATACGCCCCTCACTGAAATGGACAGATCATCCAAGCAAAAGATCAACAAGGAAATAAAGGTCTTAAATGACACACTGGAGCAGATGGCCATCACAGATATATTCAGAACATTCCATCCCAAAGCAACAGAATACACATTCTATTCTAGTGCCCACGGAACAGTCTCCAGAATAGATCACATCCTGGGTCATAAATCAGGTCTCAACTGGAATCAAAAGATTGGGATCATTCCCTGCATATTTTCAGACCACAATGCTCTGAAGCTAGAACTCAATCACAAGAGGAAATTTGGAAAGAGCACAAATACATGGAAACTCAACAGCATCCTTCTAAAGAATGAATGGGTCAGGGGCACCTGGGTGGCTCAGTGGTTTAAGGCCTCTGCCTTCGGCTCGGGTCATGATCCCATGGTCCTGGGATCGAGCCCCACATCGGGCTCTCTGCTCAGCAGGGAGCCTGCTTCCCCCTCTCTTTGTCTCTACCTGCCTCTCTGCCTACTTGTGATCTCTTTCTCTGTCAAATGAATAAATAAAATATTTTTTTAAAAAAAGAATGAGTCAACCAGGAAATTAAAGAAGAATTGAAAAAAAATCATGGAAACAGATGATAATGAAAACACAATGGTCCAAAATCTGTGGGACACAGCAAAGGCAGTCCTGAGAGGAAAATATATAGCGATACAAGCCTTTCTCAAGAAACAGGAAAGGTCTCAAATACACAACCTAACCCTACAACTAAAGGAGCTCAAGAAAGAACAACAAAGAAAGCCTAAACCCAGCAGGAGAAGAGAAATAATAAAGATCAAAGCAGAAATCAATGAAATAGAAACCAAAAAAACAATAGAACAAATCAATGAAACTAGGAGCTGGTTCTTTGAAAGAATTAATAAGATTGATAAACCCCTGGCCAGACTTATCAAAAAGAAAAGAGAAAGGACCCAAATAAATAAAATCATGAATGAAAGAGGAGAGATCACAACCAACACCAAGGAAATACAAACAATCATAAGAACATATTATGAGCAACTCTATGCCAACAAATTTGACAATCTGGAAGAAATGAATGCTTTCCTAGAGACATATAAACTGCCAAAACTGAACCAGGAAGAAATAGAAAACCTGAATAGGCCCATAACCAGTAAGGAGATTGAAACAGTCATCAAAAATCTCCAAACAAACAAAAGCCCAGGGCCAGATGGCTTTCCAGGGGAATTCTACTAAACATTTAAAGAAGAATTAATTCCTATTCTCCTGAAACTGTTCCAAAAAATAGAAATGGAAGGAAAACTTCCAAACTCATTTTATGAGGCCAGCATCACCTTGATCCCCAAACCAGACAAGGATCCCATCAAAAAAGAGAATTACAGATCAATATCCTTGATGAACACAGATGCGAAAATTCTCACCAAAATACTAGCCGATAGGATCCAACAGTACATTAAAAGGATTATTCACGGTAGGCCTGGGTGGCTCAATTGGTTAAGCAGCTGCCTTTGGCTCAGGCCATGATCCCAGCGTCCTGAGATCGAGTCCCACATTGGGTTCCTTGCTTGGCAGGGAGCCTGCTTCTCCCTCTGCCTCTACCTGCCTGTCTGTCTGCCTGTGCTCGCTCTCTCTCTCTCTCTAACAAATAAATAAATAAAATCTTAAAAAAAAAAAAAAGGATTATTCACCACGACCAAGTGGGATTTATTCCAGGGCAGCAAGGTTGGTTCAACATCTGCAAATCAATCAATGTGATACAATACATTAACAAAAGAAAGAAAGAACAAGAACCATATGATACTCTCAATAGATGCTGAAAAAACATTTGGCAAAGTACAACATCCCTTCCTAATCAAAACTCTTCAAAGTGTAGGGATAGAGGGCACATACCTCAATATTATCAAAGCCATCTATGAAAAACCCACCAGAAGGATCATTCTCAATGGAGAAAAACTGAGAGCTTTTCCGCTAAGGTCAGGAACACGGCAGGGATGTCCGTTATCACCACTGCTATTCAACATAGTACGAGAAGTCCTAGCCTCAGCAATCAGACAACAAAAAGAAATTAAAGGCATCCAAATTGGCAAGGAAGAAGTCAAACTATCACTCTTTGCAGATGATATGATACTATATGTGGGAAACCCA
This sequence comes from Taxidea taxus jeffersonii, assembly GCA_003697995.1. NCBI lineage: Eukaryota > Metazoa > Chordata > Mammalia > Carnivora > Mustelidae > Taxidea > Taxidea taxus. Next base: position 15,748 of record ML105104.1, on the reverse strand, counting down.
AAAGGCTCCACTCTGAAACTGCTAGAGCTTGTACAGGAATTCAGTGAAACACTTTACACATTTTCACATACCCTCCCCAATGTCCATAACCCAGCCACCCTTTCTCTACCCCTTTCCCCACAGCAACCCTCAGTTTGCTTAGTGAGATTAAGAGTCTCTTGTTTGTCTCCCACCTGATCCCACCCCGTTTCATTTTTTCCCTCCCCATCCCCATAACCCTCCTGCCCTGTCTCTCAACTTCCTCATATCAGGGAGATCATATGATAATTGTATTTCTCTGATTGACTTATTTCTCTCAGCATAATACCTTCTAGTTCCATCCACATTGTTGCAAATGGCAAGATTTCATTTCTTTTGATGGCTGCATAGTATTCCATTGTGTGCGTGTGTGTATACACACACACATGCATATATATATCTGTATATATATATGCCACATCTTCTTTATCCATTCATCTGTTGATGGACATCTGAGGAATGTGGTTCATAACCACTGTTTGCTAGGAGTGCTCACCCTGCCTTCTCTGTGTTACACATTCATCATCACTCTTGAATTCCCCATCATCAGTAGGGAATTTGCTGTCTCATGCTACCCAATCATTCATTTTAGAAGAGAGATTTAAGTCTTATTTCCAGGTTGAAGTGAGTACATAGACTTTTACCACTTTCCCAGTGTCCTTTGGAAATGTTTTTCAGAAGGCTGATTGTAGAAACAATTCTCTTTTCAGTTGCAAACTGACCTAGCACAGTGGTTGTGGGTCTTCATTACAGCCTCATGGGTTTTATTTGGGCAAACTTACCTGAGTTGAGGGGCGGAGGTAGAGTCCACTCAATGAAAGGTTGACGGTCAAAGGTGTTGGCCCTCTGGCACTTCTGCACATCTCCATCATTTTGGATCATATCCACAATTTCTTGTGTCCATGTTGTGCCTAGAGCATCAGTTATTATCAAGTCTGTCCACTCACTGAACAATTTAATTCATTTCCTTGAGTATTTATGTATTCAGTAAAATTCACATATGCTGAATGTTAAATGAAATCAGCTCACTTATCACCTCCTCTTTAATCCCTAACGCCTCGCATAGGGCTTTGCACCTAGTAAATGTAGTCTGAGTGAATGAGAAAATGAAAGTAGGGAGATACAAAGGTGAATTAACTACTGTCTCTGTCCTAACAGATTTATGATCTTTTTGGAAGAGATAAGTTAGGACAGAGACTACCTCTTGCCTAGTTTATATCCATTCTTCCCTTTTTTCTCAAATTAATAGATCCTTAATTTTTAGCTGGGTGTACAGCTACTTGCCTCAAAGGTAATATTTTCTAGTCTTTCTTGCATGATGTGGCCAGGCCATTTTGGGAAGGTTTTTTTTTTTTTTTTTTTCAAGGGAAGGAACATGACCTTATTCCTCCCTTCCTACATTCTTGCTGCTTTTTGGAATGTGTGCAGAAAGTTAGAAAGACCCAGGGTCTTGGATGATCAATATAGCCACCATTTCAGCCCTGACTACTGATCTCCAGACTGCTTTTCCTCTTGGGTTTTCTGACACTTGTAGCCAATTGAATCCTAATGGACACAGAAGAGGAGTGCAACTAGGCATACGGGTCAGCAAAGAGCCAGACTGTGTTCACTGCCCACCGGATTGTCCTTTTTCCACCAAAACTATTTTGTGTCTCTGACTCTTAGCCAAACCTTCTGCTCACTTATACATATGGCATATACACAGATAACTAGAAGATGAACAGTATACAGTAAGAGCCAAAAAAGGATTGCAGGAGTTTGGAGGAGGAGGCCAACTTGCTGTGAAAAGGGTCAGTAAGGCTCAGTTCAGATGGTGGCTTTGGAGTGAAGAGTCAAAGCATGACTGGAATGTTCACCTGCATTGAGAAGCCAGGACATTCCAGGCTCTGGGGGCCGTGCAGGCGTTGGGGGTGCTCAGGAACCAGGATAAAGACAGTCACGTTTCCAAACTGGGAAGAGTAAGCGGGCTCACAGAGGGTAAGAGGCAGTGGAGGAGGTGAGGGAATGACTGGAGACGTGGGGACTGTTCTGAGGGGCCTTGGGACTGACTGCATAATTTCAAGGGTGAGCTGAAAAAAACTCCGGCTCTGAGGTATAATGCAAATTCAAGTTCAGTTCTGGGCAGAAGTGTCCAGTGCAAACCAGACAGAAACAGAGATTCTTGAGGAATTGAACCCTGCTGACAGGAAGCCCCTGCCCTAGTTTTAAGAAATGTGAGTCATGAGAAGAGAGTGAGGCTAAGGAGGGACTTGCCAGCCACAGAGAACAGAAACAGTCCGAGGAAGTTTTGAAGAACTATGGTGAATGGACTCTTTTCTGAAATCTTTCTGGTTATGTATATTGAGAGTTCCTTTTGTGGAGTTAAATGGCCACTGAGAGATCTTCTCAAACTGGTTACAGCTTCAAGTTCATCACTTCACTTTGTTGCATGGCTTGATGTTACAAATGCAGGCAATCAGTGGGACTGTCATTCTATTGGCCTCCCCGGTTAAGATGTTCTCTGTTCCTCCACCCCTGCATAAGCCTCACAATCCCTTGCCTTTGAAGCCCTTCACTTTTGTCATAGCCTCCTCTTCATTTTATAACATCCTGGTTAAGTGTCACCTCCCTATTCAGATCCTTCCCACTGTACTTGCATGGGTGTTGGACCCAAAGCTATTAGAACATTTCATATTCGAGTGGAAGCCTTCATTCTCACATTGGTGTCACCCTACTAAGAGATGCTTCTTACAGGCAAGGAATGTGGTCACTTCCCGGATTGCTTAGCTGATGGAAACAAGGAGTGACTGGGTCGCAAGATGACTGTGAGAACTTTTGTATAATTTCTCAGACTCTGTTTTAAAATAATCATGTGATTAATTAGGTCCTTCAGGATCTGAGATTCTACCCAAGTAAACAGGAGGACCTTGGATTCTGGGGGATTGGTGCTCAGAAGCAAGTCTGATTTCATTTCTCCTCGTGGCCAGCCCTGGGGAAAACCTGCATTTTTAAAATAGGGGGGCCCCTCCAGGCATCACCAGTCCTCTACAGCTGGCTTCCCCACCAACAGTTTCCCAAACCTACCTGACTTTGCATAGGATGCAATGAGGAGATCATCAGGTTTTGCTTGGAAATTCCAGATTTTGTCCCAATTATCACTCATTACCTTGGTCATAAGGACTCCATTCACTTCCCTGGTTTCTGGTTGTATGTATTTTCCCACCAGCTGGAGATCTTTCATTTCATCCAGGGACATCTTAACAGATGCTTAAAAGAAAAGAATGCTTGTGTTAAAGCTCAAAACAGTCATTCCTATCAAGAAAAATATTCTCTGAAAAAGGAGAGGTGTCATGGGCATTCATTACTATGCTTATTAATATTAATTTAGGTGAGAGAACTCAAAAGAGGGGGAGCCAGCAGCATTTTCAATAGCTTTGTTTCAGGGTAACAGGATGGTAAAGACACGAGCATATTTCAGAGGAAAGCACATTGGGAAATGTGCTAGACCAGATGGGTTTTGATGGGCTTGTTAGAGATGGCCTGAGGCCTGAGTGACAGGAAGGGACCAGGTCAGAAGACCGATAAGCTCAGGGGCCCTTGTCCAGTTTGAGCAATAAGAGAAGGTCAAAATGGAATCAGCACTTAGGCTGGCCGTCTACAGATCAACCTTGAAGCAGGCTGAGGGTGGGTTGGTGAAATCACATCTGATCTAGATAGCACTAGAGCTGACACGAGTCACAGAGCAGGTGGGGCAGAAATAAACTCATATTAGGGTTCCCTTTCCACACGATGGCCATCAAAAGATTTCAGTGGGGGCTGATCTGGAGTACATGAAAGTCTCTCTGTTGGTCCATAGCTCCAGGTGTCACTTTCCACCCCAGATCTCTGGCTGAAGAGCAACATATGCTACCTGGGGAGGTAACCCCAATTTGCTTGGGTAAGCAACCCCCACTGGCATGGCATGCCATAGTGGTTCCCTTCGCAGATAGCTTTGTTTCCGTTTCTTTATTACAGAAATGTAGCACACTAAAGCCAACTATAGCATTACTATAAGTTTTAAGAGTAATCTTGGCACATTTAATAAGTACTTTTTATGTAGGAGCAATGTTAACATATTGGAATATCCAACAGATGAGCTTATAATTAGAAGTCAATGTACTATTGAGTATTTTAATATGTAGACTAATGATTTTAGGTTGAAAGTTTAGATAATTTTACTTAGCTTACAAATGTTTAAGAGAATTTAAGAATCAATTCATTCAGAAACTTAATTTTACAAGATTTGTGAGGCTTAGTGAAGTAATTAGAACTGGGGGAGATTATGTCAAGTGAGAGAAGTCAAGTAGAGAAGTCAGTTATCATATGATTTCACTTATATGTGGAACCTAAGGAATAGCATGGAGGACATTAAGAGAAGGAAGGAAAAAATGAAGGGGGGGATTGGGGGCAGATGAACCATGAGGGACTATGGACTCCAGGAAACAGGGTTTTAGAGAAGAGGGGTGTGGGGGCATGGGTTAGCCTAGTGATGGGTATTAAGGAGGACATGTATTGCATGGAGCAATGGGAGTTATATGCAAACAAAGAATCATGGAACACTACATCATCAAAAACTAATGATGTACTACCATATGGTGACTAACATCATAAAAAGAAGGAAAAAAACAAAAAAAAAGAATTTCTTTCTCTTTTTGCTATTATCAGACAACTGAAGCCCTTAAAGAGAGTAAATGCAATTGAAAATATTTAGGAAATTTTATTAACTAGGTTGAATAAGCCTTTGTAAGTGGAAAACATTTACCCATATGCCCCTGATACTCTGTGATCTGCTGTAGGGTGCAAGACTCTGGTTTTAATCTGAATTCTGAGTTTTGCTTTCCTCTCTGTAGAATGGGGGATGGGTCAATCTGTAACTCTAAGTTGCCTCTGACGTAACTGTATATCTAGTTGTACATATTCCTTAGCTGAAAGTCAAAATAGTGACCACTCCCTTACAGGAGGTTTTTGCTTTCTGTGCCTGCTTCATTTTGAATAATTTCTATTGTAACCTCTCCAAGTTTACTAATTTTTTTCTTCAACAGTGTCCAGTCTGTTTATCCTGTTCAGAGTGTTGTTCATATTTGACATTGTTTCTTTTTTTAATTTCTAGGAGTTTAATTGGGTCTTTTTTCTTTTTCTTTTTTTTTAAGATTTTATTTGCTTATTTGACAGAGAGAGAGATCACAAGTAGGCAGAGAGGCAGGCAGAGAGAGAGAGAGGGAAGCAGGCTCCCTGCTGAGCAGAGAGCCCAATGTAGAGCTTGATCCCAGGACCCTGAGATCACGACCTGAGCCGAAGGCAGAGGCTTAACCCTCTGAGCCACCCAGTCGCCCCTGGGTCTTTTTTCTATCTTATATACCTCTTCTATCATGCTTACACCTTATCTTTTTGAAGATATTTGGAGGGGATTTTAAAAAATTTAATTTTATGTAACCAGAACAGTTCATCCATTTCTCTAACACCTTCTTCTCACCTGTGACAACCACCAGTCTGTTTTCTGTGTCTATGAGCCTCGTTTTTAAAATACATATTTTTTTCTAGATTCCACATATAAAAGAAAACATATAGTATTTTTCTTTCTCTGTCAAATTTATTCAGTTGGCATAATGCCCTTAAAGTCCATCCATGTTGTTACAAATGGCAAGATTTCATTCTTTTTTTTTGGTAATCTTTACACCCAGTGTGGGGCCAGAACTCACAACCCTGAGATCAAGAGTCACATGCTTTAGACTGAGCCAGCCAGATGCCCCTCATTCTTATTTTATGGCTGAATAATATTCCATTGTGTGTGTGTGTATATACACACTATATGTATATACATATACATATGTAAATATACACAGATATATATGATAAATCCCTTATCCATTTATTCATTGAGGTTCATCTAAGTTGTTTTCATATCTTGGGTATTGTAAATAATGCTGCAGTGAACATGGGGATGCATATATTTTTTCGAATTAGTGTTTTCATTTTCTTCATTAAATACAGAAAATGGAATTGCTGGATCATATGCTAGATCAATTTTTAATATTTTGAGAAATTTCCACACTGTTTTCCACAATGGCTGCACCGAATCACCTTCCCATCAGCAGTGTGCAGGCTCTCTTTCCCCCATATCCTCGCTATCACTTGCTGTTTGTTACTATTATAAGCAGGTGAGCCTCCTCCACTTTAGGTCTGGGCCTGATCTGCTGTCTCTGTGCTGGGACCCAGGGTCAGGAGTCTGAGCACATGAGTCACTTAAGAGCTGTTTCTCAGTTTGCTATATAGTCTTGTGGGTCTTGGGACACGAGCTTCCTTGGTTTGCAAAGTTAGATGTTTTGGAGACCCATTGCTCAGGTGTATGCCTTAAAAGTTGGGTGGCGCAATGTGGAGTGTGAACAGTTTTCTCCTCAGGGAGAAGCTCTGGGTTTTGAGTTCCCTTCCAGTTGTGGGTTGTGGTGCCAAAGATAGGTTTTATGGTGAGATTGTGTCCCAGCCTGTCTCCCACTTCGATGTGGTCTTCTCATTTGCCTGATGTGTCGCTGTCACTCAGCCAGGCTTTAGGTTTTTATAGAGGAAATTGTTCCATTTGTAGCAGTGGACTCATTGAGTTCATGAGAGGAGGTGAGTTCATGATCTTTCTACATTGCTATCTTAAGCCAGAACTCAATCTTGGGTGGGGAAGCATATAAAAATAATTCCTCTCCACCCAGAATGTTCAAGTAAACTTGATCCTTCAGAGGTATGTGGTCTGTTTCAGGCACACCCTGGCCCATTGCACATATTTTCTGCAGCATTTGTGGTGTTATTTACAAACAAAATTAATAGGTTATAAGTATGGCAGGATGGCTTTAATAGGGCTTTACTCTTCTTTGTCTGATTCAACATTTATGGAATAGAACAGCCACTAAGAGTATAAAATTTGCCAATTTCTTCTTGTATTTCTCTCAATTTTTACTCTTCATGCTTTGAATCTGCTAATGAGTGCATACTAGCTCAAAAGTTTAACCTTCTGAATCAACTTTTCCTTTTCTTATTATGAAATGCCACCTTTATCTCTGTTATTGCTTTTTTCTTAAAGTTTTCTGTGTCTGATACCAATGGCCACAATAGTAGCTACTCTTTAGGTAGTATTTTCCAGGTATATATATTTTCCTAGCCTTTTAACTTCAATCTTACTCATTTTATTGTTTTCTGGTTTCTTTCTGCTACCAGGAAATCCACTGTCTTAAATATGTATATTTTTTCTAACATGTCTTTCTTCCCTACTTTGTAAAATAGTGTTTTATCTGGTGTTCTCAGATAAAGATATTGTCTGGTGGAACAATATCTACGCTTATATTTATTCTTATTTATCTTTCCTGGAGCTTGTACTCTCTGATATCAAGGATTTGTAAATTTCCTAGATTTTGGAACATTTTCAGCTCTTCATATATTGTCTTTCTCCCACTCTCTTTGCTCTTACCTCGTGGAACTCACTGGCTTTGTGTCTGACCTGCTGATTCTGTCTTCATCTCTCTTGGTCTCTCCTCCTCAGTTTCCTTTGCTTTGTTTCCCTGCCTCCAGTCTATTGTGGAAATAGGCAAGCCAGGTGAGCCCAGTTGATGAAATTGTGAAATCACAGGGCTGTGATTTCTCTAGCCCTGCCTTTCATTTGATGAATTCCCTTTTCAGCTGGAGAGCAGCAGTGTGCCATCCTGCCTGCAACATAACAGTTATCAAAGATGGCTTGCTGGGGTTGTAGTCGTACAAAGGGTTATGCAGAGTAGTTTGCTCATGACAGGCCTCTTCTCTAGGGTTTTTCTGACTCATGGGCAGCTGTTAATGGTCTTCAGTTTGGTTAGGCTAATGGCAGCTGGACGATTTTCACATTCAAGGCTATCCTATTTGGGGTGTCTTAATTTGGAGGGAGATTGCCCGGAAACCAGTCACAAATGAAGGTTGCCCACATTTCAGCACATGCAAATAACCACACCAGAGGCTGTACTTAACCACAAGGCACATACCTTTCTCTTAGTCCAGGTCACCCGCTGTTGGGGGCTCTCAACTTCTGACTCGCCCAACAACTCTGCAGGCTTCACCCTTCACCACAAAACTACAGCTTACCACCCCCACTCCGGCCCATCAGTCTGGGGCTCCTCAGCATCACCATTCTGGCATGTCATAGTCACCACTCCCACACTCCTTATTGCTCCCATGTCTCTGCAGGTCATGCGGGGGCTGTTGCTGCACTGGTCTGGGCTCACTGCGGGGCACTATACTTAGGACAGTGCTTGCAAAATACATTGTTTTGAATTGCAAATTATACTCCTAAACCAAACACTAGAAACTGTCTGGTCATGCTTCTGTTCAGGGAGTTCAGCCACTGGTAATTTGAGTTCATTTGATCACTGCCTCTGGAAGTGGCACCACTGGCTTTTCTATTATGTGTGTGTATGGATGCTTTTACCAGCCTACTGCTTCCTATACCCACAAGGAACATCTTTGCAGATAATCTTGCTTTTCTAAATATGTCCTGCCCCCATTCAGCCTTCCTGACACCATTTACTCAGATCAAGGATCTCATCTTATTGCCCATATAACACAGCCCTGGGCTCTCCTGTGGGACATCCAAGGGAACTTTTACCTCCCGTTCCACCACAGACCTCTGGCATTACTGAATGCCTTGGTGGTCTTTTAAAATCCTTGCTCCTTAAGTTGCAGGGCAGTACATGGACTCCTAAATGGAACTTCCTTGCTGCAGTGACACTTTAAACTCTTGGTCATATGGCCACCATTCTCCTTACACCAACTGGACTTGCCTGGCTATGCTGCCTGATTATTATCAGAAGGGAATCTGTTGCCTTCATCTTATGGGAGGACATTATTTACAAGTTTCCCAATACTTTTGATCCCCTTACCTATTTAAAATGTTAATCATGGGGCGCCTGGGTGGTTTAGTTGGTTAAGCATTTGACTCTTGATTTAGGCTCAGGTCATGATCTCAGGGTCCTGAGACTGAGCCCTGCATCAAGCTCTAAGGTCAGAATGGAGTCTACTTGAGATTCTCTCTTCCTTTCCTCCTCTCCCTGCTTGTACATGCTCTCTCTCTCTCTCTCTCAAAATAAATAATTAAAAGTAATAATAAAAAAAAGTAAAATGTCCATCATCTCTCCTTCCAATACTCATTGGTGACCTAATGGGGGTGCATGGTTAGCAATGACTCCCTGGTTGTAGACAGTCCTGGCTCATTAGAAAAAGGAAGACCATTCTGCTGCTGGACCACACCTACCCACTTGATAAGCAAATTCCAACTGAAATTCCAAAAGTGGCTTTAGTGGATGGCTCATATCTCCTAACCACAACTCCTTATAAGAAGTGGAGGCAATTGCACTTGGACCCACCAAGGGAATGGCATGGATCCCTAAAAGGGGGAAAGAGGTCCTCAGGTTGGCTGACACCAGCACTGTTAGAAGATGATGGCGTGGTGCAACAGTCACAACAGTTGGCCCTACCGCTCTTTGGAGGAGACCACCAGTGGGCTGCTGACACACAACGGCTCCATAGTAAATACCTACATGTGGCAGGGACTGCGCAGGCATGAAACTATAAAATACAGATATTCACTGCTGTGGGCCTTATTCTGTGCCTCGTGTGCTGTGTCATCTGGGTTGTGGGGATTCTTCTGGACCCCAGAGGGCAACACTAGAAAGTTGCTGAAACTGTACAATCACTCACCTGCAGTTGCACCCAGGGTGGGGGGCAGCTAGAGTTGGAAGTCAGCCCCAGGACAAAGCCTCAGATGACACCAGATGTGGATACTAGCTGATGATTTGAGCTTTGTCTCTTAAATGGGAACAATGGCACAAATGCTTAAAGGTCACCAGCCCTACCCAAACAGTCACCAGTATCCTGACTTCCAGGAACAGGCCATTATACTACCCTAATTTGAATCCTAATTGGCTGACAGGTTTATGCAGTTCAGACCCATCTCTAGTACTACTGAGCAACACAAACTACTGGGAGCATATCACTAAATTTTCTTTAAACCAAGTCTCTGCATGTGCCTCCAATAGTTCTGTTCAATGATGGGAACTCATGCATTGGAGGAAACCACTGCCCAATCATTTGTGAGGTGCATCTCCAGGGACCCCCAAAATTTACTCAGAAAAATGATCCTGGTAGTACAAGCAAACCTAATCAGGGCATTTTAAATCCATGAGACCCTGTTAGACCTCTTGGCCCCTAAGCCTCCCTGACCCGAATGGCTTCCTGGGAGAGTCACCCTACTCTAGGATGGCTCCCTTACCTGTGGCAATGCTGGATATGACAACCCTCAGACCCACAATGGCATGACAATCTGAGACATGATCGTATTGATGGTGTGGGACATGAGGATTCAAGACATGGTAGTACCCTCGCCCATGACACCCTGGGACATAGCCTCATCCTGAATGTTGTCTCTGTGACCTTCCCCCATAGCAGAGATGACACCCAAGAATACATGGCAGCTGATGGTGGTAAACACTCCCCAGACTTGGTTGTGAACTGAATGCTTATTTATTGGAATTCCCTGCTGATAACCCCCTTGGTTGGCATTTTGCAGAGTTAGGTATGTTTACACTAGGCCCCCTTGCTTGTTGCTTGACTGTGAGGCAGGCTGCTTTCTACTGTGACTTGAAGCTTTGGAAAGCCAAATTATGTGTCCAGTCACATGGACATACAACCTTGTGGGGCCCCTTTAAACACTTCACTCAATCGCTTGCTCTTACCACATCTGTTAGATTGCTCCACATTATGTGTTCTACTAGGAGTTTGTGAATTTATTTACTGTTGAGAGGACCCTTCCCTTGCTGCAGATGCTACCACCACCATGGCACCTCTTTTTCAGGAACAAAGCTGCAGGGTTACCTTCCTAACCCCAAGGGGACCCTTCCCCGCAGTCACCACTCTGGACTCCATAGTCTCCCTGTTAATCCCCCTAATAGACTTGCTCATCAGTGCATTCCTTCGTGATTTCCTAGTGCAGATGGTTTTAGATAACCATTTAGCTTTAGATTACTTAACAGGTCCAGCAAGGACATGTGTGTGCTCTAAAGGCCACCACCTGCTGCATACGTGTGAGTGATTCTGGACAAATTCAGACAACCCAACAGGTGAAAGTATTCTTCAATCTCATCCTAGTTATCAAACACCTACCTTAACCTTATCCAAGGGCTTTGATGTATTTTCTTGGTTGGACTCAATAAATGAAGGGACTGGCTTGTCAGGATTTCAAACTGTGGTTTGTTTAATGATATTATTGATTGGCATTTATGCTTTGCTCACATGTTTCATATTCTGCATGACCAGTCCCTGTTAACAGCTTTTAATATCTCTGCTGCTTGGACAGTGCCCATGAGTTTCCCTAAAGACTAATGCCTGAGCATCTCAGGGTCAATTGTGATGAGTGAACAGCTATTCTGAGTTGCTGCACAGGTATTTTATAGTGTGACAACCCTGTTCACACCCAGGATCTGCAATTCAGATAAGGACCTGGGTTTAGGGTGCCCACCATAAGTCCCTGCTTCACATTCCCCCAGGACATTTCTAAAATAACTACTTACAGTTAAGCCCAGAAAAAGTCACTGACCTTCATCTCGAATGCCTTGTAAGAGGTGTTTGCTACCCTGCTCTTGATACACTACTTGCTTGAGACTTGGGACCAGAAGAATGTTCTTCCCCCAGATCATTGCATCACCTCCCTTCTGGGATCTCTAAATAATAAATCCTGTGGCTTTACTTCCTTTGTGTGGATGTACTGAAACTGTATCTTAAGTCAAAATGACTCCAGGGTTTTCACTTCCCTGAAGTGGGAGCTCAGATGTTGAGGAAGATACCTGTTGCCCCTACGTGGGTAGTGTGTGCCTCCTTATCCAGCAGGTCGGAATTCAACACACTTGCTCAGGCTTCTCAGTGCAATTCACCATCAGTAACCCTTTATATGCAGGATTCTTTTGCTCTGTTTTGAAGGTAGGCTCCTCCAGAAAACATTTTTCCTTGCTCTGCTGAGCTGTGTGGCTGCTTTTTAAGGATTTCAGCTAATTTTCTTCATGCAAGAATGCAGCTAATAAATGTAAAAGGAATGATAGGTATAAAGACAGCACCAGTAGATGCTAAACACCCTTGGATACAATGTTGAGAGAAATGGGATATTCACACAGTTTCAAAATATCCACACACAGTAGATCACCTCGCCCAAATGTAAATTAGCATCCCTGATAGCAGGATGACCTGTACTATATGCCAGCTGTGATGCAGTGAGATATCAGAAGCATGATTTGGGGCATTTTCCGGTAATAATGTTTATCATTATTTTCATTCTTCATATATTTTCATTCTTCATCTAATCATGAAGAAACAATTGGATACAACCACCATGAGAGATGTTCTATGAGACAATTGGCCTAAATTTTTCAAAAGCATTAGGGAAATAGACAACAAAAGAAACCAAAATGGTTAAGGCCAGGGGCAGACTATAAGAGACAAAAGAGACATATCAAAATGCAATGCAAGGAACTTAACTGAATTCTGAATAGAAAAAAAAAAAAGCATTAGAGGACATTATTGGGACAGTTGGGGAAATTTGCCCAGACTGTATGTTTAGTAGTGTTATGATAAGAGAGGAGAATGTCCTTACTTTTAGGAAATATCAGCTGAAGTATGCAGGGGGTGAAGTGTCACAATGACTTCAACTTACATCCCGATGTTTCCTTAAAATGGTGTACATTTATTTGTATATATGGGTATGTGTACCTATACATATAGGTAGAGGGCAGATGGAGGGGATCAGGTGCAGAAAAATCTTATTAGTTGCTGAATCTAGGTGAATTTTTATGGGTATTCTTTGAACTATTTAAAAAATTTCTATGTAGTTTTAAAATTCAGAAAGAAAAAATATAAGAGAAAAACAAGTCTCATTTGTTTTTCTGACACCTAGATGGTATGAGCATGGGCTTCTAACACAGGTGACAACCAGTTTGTGGTTTTTCATGAGCAGGGAGATTTCTCCTCCTCCTTCCCAATCCCCAAGCCAAGACCAGGGAGTTCCCTTGCTGCACCTCTTCTCAGAGTGGGCTCTTCCAGGAGTTTTGCCTCTTATCAGACTCCCCACCTTGTGTGACGCTGGGCTTTCTTTCCTAGCTCTCCACTCCCATTGGTGTCAGAATCAGAGCTCAACTTCAGATACCTTCCCCCCAACCCACTTTTATCTTCCTGGGGAGCTTTCGTGGTTATGGATTTTCCCTAACGTTTTGCTGGTTCAACAATACATTTTAAAATATATGTTTGAAAAATATTTTGTCTAGCTTTTTAAAAAGATGTTCTGCCACCATAGGCTTGTATTTACATACAATTCTGCCTTTGGCTATGCCTTATCTATACTTTACAGTATTGACGGCTCTCTGTTTCTATATTAAAGTTCTAAGAAGTGTTCGTATGCTGTTTGTCCTTCCTGCTGGTTCTTTCTTTGTTTGTTTTCTTTTTTTTTAATATTTTATTTGACAGACAGAGATCACAAGCAGGCAGAGAGGCGGGCAGAGAGAGAGGAGGAAGCAGGCTCCCCGCCGAGCAGCCGAGCAGAGAGCCCGGCCTGCTGGTTCTTTCTAATGCGTTTTTAATTTGGGGCTGTGAGTTCATTTTCTGTGGGGACACGTGTCAGAGTCTTCTGCGGTCTGGTCCAGGTTTTGGATGCGCCCCTGCCAGGTGGCCCAGGGTTATTACTAATCTGTGATTTGTTTTTACATTAAGCTATTGGGCCAAGTGTGTTGTATAATTTGGTCGGTAGCACAGACCCATGCTTACAAATTCTAAGGGGACACTTCTTTTTCATCCACAACCCACAATGACAGTAGTTAAGCTTCCTCACTATCTCCTGGTACAGAGGCCAGTTTTCTCCAGAGCACTTTGAAGAATCCAAGTTCACAAAAGAGCTGTATTTCAGGTTCTCTGAGGTCTCCATTCCTGACCTTCCTAAGCTTTAACACAGAGATGGGCATTTTACCCACCACACCCAGAGCCAGTGCCCAGTTATACCAAACTTTTATTACAGGTATTTTCAAATGTCCTGTTCTTCCTGTACACTCAGTCCCACATTTAACAGAATGTCTGTTGGATGTAACAGAATTTGTTGGTGTTTACACTGGCAGGATTTTCAAGCAATCTTGTCTGTTATTGGATCAGGAAGTTCCTTAATCTATTATTTTTGGCTTAAGTAAAAAAACCATTATTCTGTAAACTGGCAGAAAGACCTCCCTGAGTACATGTTTAAACTTTTTAAGCTTCTTATATTGAGTCAAAAAAATAAATAACATTTATTTAAAAATAAAATTATTTCTTAAATTAAAAGATCATCTAAACATGTTAAGTTTGGTGAAAATTTCCATGACATAGGAAAACAGGGATACTTAAGCAAATGTTGCTCTGAAACTCTGTTAACAAACTCATTTCAGCTTTCTGGTCACAGGAAACATGTTCTATTCATCTTGGTGCCTCTAGGGCTGGTCTGATGATTGGCACAGGGTCAGAGCCTGATTTTTGTTTTGTCATTAAGGGGCTTTGAACTTGTTTATCCACCCACCAAATAGGAAGACACATATTTTTCTTCTTGAATCACAGCTTGACTCTGTGCAATACTGACCCCAAATGTACGTCATCACTGCTATTACTTACAGACAGAGCCCTAGCCCGTTGATTTCCTTGGTGGAAAATGGAATTGGCATGTGGCCAACTCTCCTATACTCTGTGGAGGTGGGAGTTTCATCCAGGTCCCAGGGGAATTTCAGGTCCTCTGGGTACAACCTCAATCACAGCTAAGCCAGTGGAGGCATGTGTGAGACAGGACTTGCCCGAGACACTTAGCCCATGGGTGCCCACCATAGAACGAGGGGTTCTGGTCCCCAATCTTGATAGAATATGAATGTGTATCTTTGGGTCAGGGATATATCTTGTTTCCCCATCTATTTACTGCATTTCCATACAACTTTGTTGAGCTCCAAGTCAAGGTGAAGTGCCCAGGAACCCACATGGTCCTATAGAATAGCCTTCTGTTACTGGGAGGTTACTGGGGGGTAGGTCCCTCCAGGACACTATCAGTGCATACTTGAGGGGAAGGATTCAGCTCTGGAAGGTGACAGGGCATTTTTCTGACTTGATCATGCTGGCCACACAGGGATTGTTTCCTCCACGAAAGTCTGGCACCTTGGGGTGTGTGTGGGAGGCTTTTGTAACATATCAACTGAGATAAAGTGTGGGCTGTCAGTGAAACTTTGAGCCTGGTTATGCAAGATGTAGGTTATACACTACCTTGGTCTCCTTAGCCTCAGACTCGAGTTTCTCCTGTGGCTTTGGAGTGTCACGATTACCTGGGCTGAGCCTCCAAGATGCCTGGGACCCTCCTTCTGCTTATCGCTCTCCCACTCCCGTAATAAGGAACTTTGCCAGAACTTCAGTGATTCCAGAAGGTCAGGGCAAAGTGTCTATGGTTGCCTAGCCTGAACCTCTTCTGAAGATGGTAAATTGGAGGAGGGAATTTTTTCTGCAGCCACAGTAAAGCAAAGAAGGCCTGTGGTCAGCCCTGCAGGCTTTACCTGGCCTTCTGAATCTGCTGTCACTTTGCCCTTTGATTTTTTTCAAAACAACTTTCAGTGAATAGGCTCAAGTGACACCCTTGGCAGAGAACCCGGGATCCAACTGTCCTTGGTTGGTCTGA
>RCUC01144005.1:0-21965 GCA_003697995.1 Taxidea taxus jeffersonii | reverse complement strand
TTGGGGATTTTTCCAAAGGGCCCCCTTGGACCTCTCAAAAGATTTGTTCTCTCCTTATAAAAAGTGAGATATTAATTAATTAGGCTTATTTGGTATGTTAAATTACATGGGAAGCACTGTCAAATAACTGATAATAATCTTCTTAAACCTAAGTGTTCCAGAAATCATATGACATTTAAAAAAAAGATTTTATTTATTTATTTGACAGAGACACAGTGAGAGAGGGAATACAAGTTGGGGGAGTGGGAGAGGACAAAGCAGGTTTCCCGCCAGCAGGGAGCCTGATCCAGGGCTTCATCCCAGGACCCTGGGATCATGACTAGAGCCGAAGGCAGACACTTAACAACTGAGCCACCCAGGCACCCCTCATATGAAATTTCTAAAAATCTGGGGGTGCCTGGCTGGCTCAGTTAGTGGAGTGTGCAACTCTTGATCTCAGGGTTATAGGTTTGAGCCCCAAGTTGGGTGCAGAGATTACTTAAAAATAAAACCTTAAGGAAAAAAATTCTAAAATATTCTAAATTCTGAAAAAATTCTAAAAATCTGTTACATACGGGTATAATGTTTGCCATCTTTTTTAAAAAAAGATTTTATTTATTTATTAGTTAGAGAGAGAGTGAGCACAGGTAGAGAGGCAGGCAGAGGCAGAGGGAGAAGCAGGCTCCCTGCCGAGCAAGGAGCCCGATGTGGGACTCGATCCCAGGACGATGGGATCATGACCTGAGCTGAAGGCAGCGGTTTAACCAACTGAGCCACCCAGGCGTCCCTAATGTTTGCCATCTTAAAATGTATCTCACCAAAACAACCAAATTTCCTTGTCAACTGCATTATAACACTCATCAGATCTTTTAACCATTGCCATGTTAAAGGCTTTTGCTACTTACACTTATTTACTCTGATGCTTTTACAAATGTTCTGCAAAAGTGTTCCACCTTCAGAGAAATTCATGGAAAGGACTCTTTTTGCTTTTTCTTTTTAAGCAGGATCCATGCCCTGAGTGGAGCCCTACAGAAAGGACTCTTGACAGGTATGCTAGAATATGGGTTTCCAATAATTTTAAGATCATAAAACTGAACTGGGTAAGAATTCTTGAAACAAATGTAAATGCTGGATTTAAGCAGAAGTATTAATTACATAGTACTGTAAAGAACTGAAGAGGATGATCAGCATTCTTCATGACTTGTTTATAATATCACTGATTCTTTCGTCTTTTTTTTTTTTTAAGATTTTTTATTTATTTGTGAAACAAGATGGGATCAGGAGGGAGACAAACCAAAAGAGACTCTTAATGTCATAAAACAAACTGAGGGGGATAGGGGGAAGGGTTGTTGGGAGAGGGTGGTGGGGTTACCTTATATGTTTAAATAAAAAAAAAAGAAACAAAGAGGGTTTTGGAAGGGAGGGGGGAGGGGGTAAGGTGAGCCTGGTGGTGGATATTAAGGAGGGCATGTATTGCATGGAGCACTGGGTGTGGTGCATAAACAATGAATCTTGGAACACTGAAAAAATAAAATTATTTTTAAAAAAGAATATGGAAAAGAATAATGGAATATTAGAAAAAATTAAAAAAAAAAGATTTTTTATTTATTTGACAGACAGAGATCACAAGTAGACAGAGAGGCAGGCAGAGAGAGGGGGAAGCGGGCTCCCTGCTGAGCAGAGAGCCCGATGTGGGGCTCAATCCCAGGACCCTGGGATCATGACCTGAGCCGAAGGAAGAGGCTTTAACCCACTGACCCACCCAGGCACCCCTCGTTCTTTCATCTTTTATTTTCCAGATATAAGGAAAGCTTTCTTTAAAAAAAAAAAAAAAAGATTTTAGGAGCGCCTGGGTGGCTCGGTCGTTAAAGCGTCTGCCTTCGGCTCAAGTCATGATCCTAGGGTTCTGGGATCGAGCCCCTGAATTGGGTTCCCTGGTTGGCAGGAAGCCTGCTTCTCCCTCTGCTGCTCCTCTGCTTGTGTTCCCTCTCTTGCGGTGTCTCTGTCAAATAGGTAAATAAAATCTTTAAAAAAAAAAAAGATTTTATTTATTGGGGCACCTGGGTGGCTCAGTTGGTTAAGCATCTGCCTTCGGCTTGAGTCATGATTGAGGGGTCCTGGGATCAGGCCCCAGGTTGTTGGGCTCCCTGCTCAGTGGGGGGCCTGCTTCTCCCTCTCCTTCTGCCACTCTCCCTGCTTGTGTTCAGTCTCTCTCTTTTTCAGATAAATAAATTTTAAGTAAGTTTAATTGAGAGAGAGAGAAAGTGTGTGTGCACGGACTCAAACTGGGAGAGGGAGAGGGAAAAGAATCTCAAGTGGACTCTGCACTGAGCATGGAGCCCGAAGTGGGGCTTGATCTCACAACCCCCAGATCATGACCTGAGCTGAAACCAAGAGTCAGATACTTAACTGACTAAGCCAGCCAGGCACCCCAGGAAACCTTTCTTCTTAAGCTATGACCTTAAGCAATTTGGTAAATGATACCTTTGAGAGCAGAATTGGAACATACATTTTTTACCTGATCCACCCAGAATTTGGAAACTTAGTACTCTTATTTTCATGGCAATATAGTTATTTGCATAGGTTCTATAAGAATCTGTTCTTCTTATAACAGGACACAACTGGAAACACTGGTTATAGTACCAAGGCTTTGACTGGAATGTTATGTTTGAGAGAGACACGCACAGACTCAGATACCACTACACAGCTTTAAGGAGCTAAGGCTAACTTCATGGAGCCAATAAAGCCCCTTGGAAAAATCAGCCTGGTACCTTGCTTACAGGGTTCCCGATAGTCTTACCAGGTAAGGAAGGAAGGTCACCTTCTAGGAGGTATAGGAACCTTAGGAAATCCTGGGAACCTTGAAAAGAGAAATTAACCCAAATCTGTAAGCATTACAAGTTAAGTCTGATGGCAAGTCTTGGCTTGGCTTCCTAGCCCCAAGAAGCCTTTAAAGAGTCCAATCAGATTCCTTATGAAAAGTTCCAACAAAGCAGATTAAAAGAATCTATATGATATATATGATAAATCACCACTCTTGTTACACTTACATAAATAGGCCAAGCTTATTGAAACTAGACTGAATTTGCAAATAGACAGGTATGTTATTATCTTTGATAAAAAGGGGGTGATCTGGGGCGCTTGGGTGGCTCAGAGGGCTAAAGCCTCTGCCTTCGGCTCAGGTCATGATCTCAGGGTCCTGGGATCGAGCCCCACATGGGGCTCTCTGTTCAGCAGGGAGCCTGCCTCCCCCCCTCTCTCTGCCTGCCTCTCTGCCTACTTGTGATCTCTGTCAAATAAATAAATAAAATCTTTAAAAAAAAAGGGGGTGATCTGACAAAAATTGTTTCAGTAGTACACCATTATGAATATCAAATTCTAGTTCTACTGGGGCGCCTGGGTGGCTCAGTCAGGTTAAGCATTTGACTCTTCATTTTAGTTCAGGTCTTGATCTCAGGGTCGTGAACTCAAGTCCCACATTTGGTTCCACATGAAGCCTCTTAAGAAAAGTGGGGGGTTGCCTGGGTGGCTCAGTTGGTTAAGCATCCAACTTTTGGTTTCAGCAGGTCATGATCTCATGGATTGTGGGACTGAGCCCCATGTTGGGCTCTGGGCTTAGCAGGAAGTCTGCTTGGAGATACTCTCCCTCTGCCCCTTTCCCCACTTATGCTCTCTCTTAAATAATCTTTTTTAAAAAGTCTCAAACGCTGGTGCTATTGTCTTTGAGTTCTACCTATAAACTGGACTGGATCCTGAATCCAGAAGTTTCCTCCAATATTCAGCTACAACTCTCCAAACTAATATTTCTAAATTTATCCCAACCTCCTGAGTTGGAATCAGAGAACTAAAACTGCCCCCTTTCCAAAGCCATATGAACTAAAGTCAGACAACTTGATATAAGCTTCAGAGAAATCACCACAACAGCTCACATTCAGTCTTCATGCCTATTGCTATGTGGACCACTCAGAAAGATCACCAGGGACATTCAAACTACAAATCAGGAAAATCTTTCAGAATGCCACTGCCTGCCCCCACTCTATCTGAAGCTGCTTCAAGCTGAACATCTAGAAATCCTCTCACCAGGCTGCCTCCAGAACTCAGAAACTAGGGGGGTGCCTGGGTGGCTCAGACCTTAGGCAACTGCATTCAGCTCAGGTCATGGGATGGAACCCCACACTGGGCTCCCTGCTCAGTGAGAAGCCTGTTTCTTCCTCTCCCACTCCCCCTGCTTGTGTTCCCTCTCTCACTGTATCTCTTTCTGTCAAATAAATAAAATCTTAAAAAAAAACAACTCAGAAACTGAAACTTTAATCTGCTCTATTAACCTTTCTGTTTCGTTTTCACAGAAATTTCTCTTATTAAATACCAGACTGTTTGCATCACAGCCCTAACTTTGGGAGCCCAAGTGCATCACCATCTCCTGAAATGAGACACAACTATTTAACTGAACTGACTATTCTCAGGACTAAGAGACCAGTTCAATGAGATGGAGCAACATACCAACTCAACTTCTGGGTTGTGAAACTTCATGTGCAAGCTTCAAAGGCTGGACTAAAGGGTTTCAGAAGAAGCCTACCCAAAGTGTGCAGCTCTGGTATGAGGATTACTTTTCAAAAATTTATTACATTATTGATTATAATCTCTATCCCCAACTGGAAGCTCCAACTCACAATCCCGAGATCAAGTTGCATGCTCTTCTCAATCAGCCAGTCAGGTGCCCCTTATTTTTCTAAGTAAACTCTACCCTCAATGTGGGGCTTGAACTCAAGACCCAGAGATCAAAAGTTGCAAGTCCTTCCAACCGAGCCAGCCAGGCACCTGGGGCCTGAGGATTACTTTAACTGGAAGTGAGTCAAGCCCCAAAGATTCAGGAAATGCTTTTACCTCCTCCTCAACTGCCCAAAGGAATTTAGATAGAGGGCCTGGTCCAGGAAGAACTATCACCAGAGATAATTCCAAAGAAGAGATAGGTGTGGTAAGCTGGGGGAAGCTCTGTAGGACCTGCAGATCAAATTCCTCTGTGTTTCATAGTCAACGTATGGCCTGGCAAACATTTATCAAACATATGCTCTTCCTATCGTCCTGTAAACTGTCTTTCTCCCCTTTGAAGTCTCAGATCCCTACCCCTTTTCTCCCTAGCTTAGGATGGCATATAGTCTTAACTCTGACTGCCTGTAGATCTCATGTTCTTATGGGGCTCCCATACGTATGTAACCAAATTTTTTTCCTATTAATCTGTCCTATATCAGTTTATCAGCCAAAGGAACCTAGAAAAGTATAGAAATAATCCCAACACATTCCCAGTAGCAATAACTCTTACTAATTTGTGTGTTCCTCCAGAGATGGTATATGAATATACTAAGCCACCCAGGCACCCCGGAAACAAACATTTTAAAAGATACCACCATTTTTGCCCTGTTTGGCAGGACAGTGATGGCCATCACTGCCAACAATAAAAATCTTAACAGTGGGAAAGGTATGTGATAACAGGCACTCTTGCTGGCTCAGTCGGTTAAGCCTCTGCCTTCAGCTCAGGGTGCTGGGATCCAGCCCCGCATCAGGCTCTCTGCTCAGGCTCCCCCCCCCCACCTGCCTCTCTGCCTACTTGTGATCTCTCTCTGTCAAATAAATAAATAAAATCTTTAAAAAAAAAAAAAAGAGTACACTTATCTTGGGGCACCTGGGTGGCTCAGTTGGTTAAGCATCTGCCTTCAGCTCAGGTCATGATCCTGGGGTCCTGGGATCAAGCTCCATGTCAGGCTCCCTGCTAAGAGAGGAGTCTGCTTCTCCCTTTCCCTCTGCCCCTCTGCCTTGCCTTCTCTCACCGCTTGTGCATAAAATCTTTTTTAAAAAAAAGAGTACACTTAAACTTATCCTGATGAGCACTGAATAATATCTGAAATTGCTGAATCATTATTATACATTTGAAACAAATATAACACTTTATGTTAACTACACTAGAATTAAAATTTTTAAAAAATTAGTACACCTTTCTTAGAGAGTAATGTAGCAATATGTTCTAAAATCTTAAATATAATAATTATCTTCTGAACCACCTAATCTAGTTGTAAGCATCAACTTTAAGGAAACCATCAAGGTTTTTTTTATGAAGTATATATAAGGATATTCAATATAGTGCTATTGATAAACAAAAAAATTCAATATCCAACAAATGAGGACAACACTTCGGTAATGTGGATACTAGGCATTCATTAAAAACTCAGGTTGTAGAAGAATATTAAAGGACACAGACGTATGTTCACGCTGTTGTCTTAAGTGAAAAAAAAAGCTGATTACAAAATACTGTGCAGTGTAATCCTAATTATTAAAAAATACAGATATATAAAGACAGGCTAAATTATACATCAGAATTCTACTGTGGTTATCTCTGGGCAGTGGGATTACTGATTTTTATTTTCTTTTTTGTACTTAATTTTCTAAAATTTTATCCAATAAATGGATTAGATTCTAATCAAAAGAAAAAAAGCAGTTGGGCTCTTAATTAGCCCCGTCCCTTATATAATCCTACCCCGCCGACTTGGGGGTGTTACTTGGCTATATGCCAGGTGACAATGCTTCCTTCATCTGTAAACACATTAGCCCGGTAAATTATCAAAACCAGGGCCTGGTATTGCAAGGTTTGGGTTTTTCATTCACAAAAGATCATTCTCATAACAAGGAGAGGGAATGATATATTCTTGGTCCATATCTTTTTGCCTTTGGTGAGAATTTTTGCCAGCTTGCTACTTTGTAATATTATAGTTAGATTACTAACTCCAAGCCACACCAGTGAGAAAGAAGAAATTATAAACTGATGTCAACACTGTCAATCATCAGGTTAAAGAAGAAAAGAGAGAGAGATAGGTCAACTCCCAGAGGTAAAAGCAGTAATCAAGTCATGTCCACAGTGGTTGGCCATGAACAAATGTCTTTTGGTGCCCTGCTTGGTAGCAGTAAATCACCAGCAGAGAGGACTGAGAAATACAGGTAATACCTAATTGCTACTTATTGTTAACTTGAGTTGAAAATGGAAGGACTGGGGTGCCTGGGTGGCTCAGTGGGTTAAAGCCTCTGCTTTCAGCTCAGGTCATGATCCCAGGGTCCTGGGATTGAGCCCCGCATAGGGTTCTTCGCTCAGCAGGAAGCCTGCTTCCTCCTATCTCTCTCTGCCTGCCTCTCTGCCTACTTGTGATCTCTGTCAAATAAATAAATAAAATCTTAAAAAAAAAGAAAATGGAAAGACTAATCACAGGCCTGTACCCCTGAAACAAATAATACATTATATGTTAGCAAAAAAAAAAAAAGAAAATGAAAGGACTTTGTTGCAAATGTTTGAATGATGTCTATAGCTGGAGTTTTGAACTATTCATTCACTGCATTATAAAAATCATCAATTAATTTGGGGCCTGGTAAGAAAAAGAGTTGCCTGTAATCTTTCCCAAAAAATTCCCCTAATTTTTACAAAAGGGAAGTTCTGAATCAAGTACATTATAAACTAAAACTATCATAATTTGCAGACGCCCACAAGCAAAACTTGTTCACCAGAGCTGACTGTATTTGTCCTGACAGGATAACAGAAATAACTCTTTCATTTTGAAGCATAAGGAAGTTAAATGATTTGACGGAGGCCATAGAACTGATTCGTGGTAATGAAGTGGAACTTACTGTTTGATACTTACCCAGATAACTTATCCTGACAGAATGATTAGGATGCAGGACTTAAAAAAAATCAGATGGTTCCACACGTGTCATGCCGAGGTTCTTTAATAGATGATTTGGTAAACAGGTAATACCCACCCTAGATATTTCTCAGAATTAAGTACTCTTCCATGATCATGTTGAGATCTCAAGCCAAGTGCTGAAACAAGTTCTTGGTAAAAGCTAACATTTTTTTCCTTTTCTCCAGTAAAAATATTTAGTTCTTTCTGAAAGTCACTCTGCTGCCTATACACATGTAGGTTTGTCTTCTGTCTGGGTTCGAATTAAAATGACACCAAGTAAAGGAAACTGCCACAGCAAGTGACTACAAGCCAAATTAAAACAGTACCACATATTTAATGAGTGCTCACCTGTTCTAAACTATCTACAAACTCACTTTCATTTCCCTCCATACAATCATGTTAGCTACACACAAATATTCTAACATACCACAACATGCTGAATCGAAACTGAAAAATGTCACCCTATTTAACATAGAGCTTGTGTGAGTCCATGACGCATCCTCTCTTTTTTCACCATGTCACCTCTGATAATAACTAAATATGTATGTGAATTACAATTAGAAGGTTTTCATATGTGTAATCTAATTTAACCTAAGCAATATATCATAGCCCCCATTTGAAATATGGGAAAACTGTGGTTTTCTGATTGTTACTCATCAAAGATCATACAGTAAATGACAGTCAAAAGACAAACCTGGTGATTATGAGCAATATGGGTCTAAAGAATTTACTCTAAGAATTACTGGCAGAAGAGTTAGTCTGGTGAGGCAGCAGAAAATGTCAGTTCCTGGCCCTTTCAAGGCTTGAAAAATTAGCGGGAGCCACTGAAAGGTAAAGCACATAGCAATGTAATTACATATAGGAGAGGCCTGTGTTGTGAGGCCAACAAAATTATCACAAGAGGATGTATAAAAGTTCAAACCACATGTTAAGTATTTATAGATTCCAGGGAATGCACAGTGGTACCAACTTTCCCCAGTCAAGGAAATCAGCCTTGGGATGCCTGGGTGGCTCAGCTGGTTAAGTGGCTGCCTTCGGCTCAGGTCATGATCCCAGCGTCCTGGGATCGAGTCCCGAATTGGGCTCCTTGCTCAGCAGGGAGCCTGCTTCTCCCTCTGCCTGCCACTCTGTCTGACAAATAAATAAATAAAATCTTAAAAAAAAAAAAAAAGGAAATCAGCTTTAACTCACACAGTTCAACCTCTGCCTGATCATCTAAGTTCAAGCTATTCCCAGTCTGTACAGGTAAACCTCAGTTTCACCATGACCTATATCCTTGAAAATACAAAAGCAGATCATGGGGACACCTAGGTGGCTCAGGTCATGATCTTGGGGTCCTCAGATCAAGCCCCACAGGCTCCCTGCTCAGTGGGGAGTCTGCTTCTCCTCCCCCTCCCGCTGCCTCTGCCCCTCCTCCCCACTCGTGTTCCCAGCCTGTCTCAAACAAATAAAATCTTAAAAAAAAAAGAAACAGATTGGGGCGCCTAGGTGGCTCAGTGGGTTAAAGCCTCTGCCTTCGGCTCAGGTAATGATCTCAGGGTCCTGGGATCGAGCCCCACATCGGGCTCTCTGCTCGGCCAGGGAGCCTGCTTCCTCCGCGCTCTCTCTCTCTCTGCCTGCCTCTCCGCCTACTTGTGATTTCTATCTGTTAAATAAATAAATAAATAAAATCTTTTTTAAAAAAAGCAGATCATGATAAGTGAATCACATGTATCCTTAACCAAGACTGGGGACCTGTCATACCAAAATCAAATTCCAAAATGTATCAAATAGCAGAGCTACAACAAAACCAGAATTAAAAATAATAAAAGTCCATTCCAAGTCCTACAAAATTACATAAAATATGCTTTTACCACACAAAGGACAATCTAATATTAAGTATAATCAGAGCACATAAAACATATAACTCACAAGTTTGGCCTCAAATTCTTTTGGCAGATATAGTAACTAATCAACAGCTGCTTTGGTTAATTTCTCAGAGCACGGAAAGTCCTTTATTTTGAATTATCTGGAAGGCCTTAGAAATTTTAGTTTTTCCTTTTGTATCTAATACATTATAACAAGCAAAGGCATTCAGTCAACAATTGTTTTGTTTTTTTTTTAAGATTTTATTTATTTATTTGACAGACAGAGATTACGAGTAGGCAGAGAGAGAGGAGGAGGAAGCAGGCTCCCCACTGAGCAGAGAGCCCCATGCGGGGCTTGATCCCAGGAGTTTGGGATCATGACCTGAGCCGAAGGCAGAGGCTTTAACCCACTGAGCCAGCCAGGCACCCCAACAATTGTTTTTTAAGGACTCCACTTACTTATTTGAGAGAGAGAGCACACAAGCCAGGGGGAGAGGCAGTGGGAGAGGGTGAAGCAAACTCCCCACTGAATGGGGAGCCCAACTCGAGGCCCAATGCCAGGAATAACGACCTGATCCAAAAGTAGACACCCAACCAGCTGAGCCACCCAGGTGCCCCTCAGTCAACAATTTTTTAAAAAGATTTATTTGAGAGAGAGATGGGGGGAGGCAAAGGGAGAGTGAGAGAGAAACATTTTTTTTTTGTAAATGGTGTATTTAAACTAACAAGGCAAAGAAAAGAAGAACTCAGATATTTCTGACTTCAAAAGAGGTCAATCAGCAATAAGCTAATTTTTATTTATTTATTTTTAAAGATTTTATTTATTTGACAGAGAAAGACACAGTGACAGAGGGAACACAAGCAGGGGGAGTGGGAGAAGCAGGCTTCCCGCCTGATGGGGGTTTGATCCGAAGATCCTGGGATTACGACCTGAGCTGAAGGCAGAGGCTTAATGACTGAGACCCCCAGGTGCCTCAAAAGCTAATTTTTAAAACGAACATCAAAACAAATCAAAAAGCACCCAGCAAGCATCTTACAAACGCTTAAGCAGTATTTTTTAGCTTGAGGTCTTAGTGTTGACCTATACCTGTAAAACTCTTCCTTTAACTTGACAAGAGTTGTACTTTCCTTCTTTCAGCACTGAAATGAAAGGCAGACATCCCAGATTTATTCACTTCTCACCGGGAAATCTACAGAGTGTTAGGCCTTATAAAGATACAAACAAAAGAAATGCATCTCCGATGGAGACAGAAACTTAAGCAGACTCCATGCAAGCATGAAGCCAATGTGGGGCTCAATCCCACAACCCTGAGATCTCCACCTACGCCAAAACCAAGAATTGAATGCTCAACCAATTGCACCACTCAGGCGCCCCTCAGTCAACCATTTTTTGCCAGGCACGCACGTACTTACCACATGCCAGTCACTGTTAATACAGTGATGTAAGAATTTGGCTCAAAGCAGAAGGTGCTCAAGGTGTGTTGGTTGGGTTTTCTCAAACTGAAAACCATCTTCTTAAGTGCTATCTCAGCATTTCTCACTTGAGTTCCTCAATTTATTCAAAGATACTGAGTTAGTCAATTTTGATCAAAGCAATACCATCAAAATATGTGTCTAAGAGAAAATATAGCATGCAATGGAAGAAAAGCATGACTACCAGAATCAGAGAAATCTACCCCTGCAACATAATAGCTATTTGGACTTTAAGAAAGTTATTGAACCCTTCTGAGCTTCCACAAATTTTCTCTCCTCTGTACTATGATAATGCCAGGAGCCCAGTTTTCCCTCTTCAACTTATTCTATACCCACCCTACAAGATAAAACAGGCCAGCTTTTAACACAGTAGTGACAGAGATATCATCACATCTTCAACAAATTAAAATTCAAGTACATAGCATGTGAAATTTTTAAAATAAAGTATTCAGGGACGCCTGGGTGGCTCAGTTGGTTAAGCGGCTGCCTTCGGCTCAGGTCATGATCCCAGCGTCCTGGGATCGAGTCCCACATCGGGCTCCTTGCTCAGCAGGGAGCCTGCTTCTCCCTCTGCCTCTGCCTGCTGCTCTGTCTGCCTGTGCTCGAGCTCTCTCTCTAACAAATAAATAAATAAAATCTTTAAAAAAAAATAAAGTATTCAAATCATAAAGGCAGAAAAAAAAGAATAATCACAAATTATTAAGGTTTATTTCTTTACCTTATTCTTAATTTATTATCATTTTACTTGAGGTATTTATTCCAAAAAGATTTTGAATTGTTATATGGGATTTTTTTTCCTTTGGTAAAAATCTGAGATAATCAATTAAAAAAACCTATTATAATGGATTTTCAATCTATGGAATCAACGAGCCCAAACCTGTTACTTTATAAAATGAAGGCAAAGCAGAGAATAAGATGTGGGATATGGGGCACCTGGGTGGCACAACTGTTAAGCATCCAACTCTTGGTTTCCAATCAAGTTGTGATCTCAGGGTTCTGCGATCGGCCCCACATCAGGCTCCATACTCAGTGTGGAGTTTGCTTAAGGCTCTCTCTCCCAGCGTGCCTGGGTGGCTTAGTAGGTTAAGCATCTGACTTCAGCTCCAGTCATGATCTCAGGGGTCCTGGGTCAGGGGTCCCTCCCCACAACAGGTCATCACTCAGCAGGGAGTCTGCTTGTCTTTCTCTCTCCCTCTGTCCCTCTCCCTGCTTGTACTTTCTCTGTTTCAAATAAATCAATCTTAAAAGAAAAGAAGAATATGGAGGATAAATAAAAACTATATTTTAAAAGACTTTTCATGACACAGGAAATCTTCAATATAGAATGCTGAGTAAGAAAAAAGGATTACCACAATGTACATACAATATGAGCCAAAACAGTAAAAGTAAGCATAAAAGAACAGGATTATGCTTCTTCTCTTTATGCTATTCTGAATTTCATAATTTTCCATAATAAACATATTTATTTTACAATTTAAAATATTCAAAATATTCTATGTTTTAAATAGGATATTTAACTCATAAAATGTTAAGAAAATAGAAATATGTAGGCACTGAGGAGTTTAGTGACTTGCTCACAATCTCACAGCTAAATGGAAACAAAGCCAAGACAACCCAGGCATCAAATCCAGGGCTCTTCTCACTGTACCACATGACTTCCAAGACATGAAGATAGTAAAATGTTCACTGGGAATTGCACAGGAAGAACTGGTGAAGAGCTGGAGGCCTGGAACTTTTAAATTTTGTTAGCAATAAATACCTTTTTTTTGTCTTAAGTAAAAAAAAAAAAAAGAGTATTCAACATCAATTTCTTTTACCACTACTGTTTTTGTCTCCTCAAATCTACTCACAATGACCTTAAATAGTGCTACAGATTACATTTTATAATACTATTACCAGATTAGAACACAGAGATAAAGGTTGAGAACTGACAGCTCATGATAATCTCCCAGCCTCAAGAGAACAAGGGCATCTATTTTGCCACATTTGTGTTTCGAACCCTACACCACACAGTACAATCCCTGGCATACAGTAGGTGATCAATAAATGTTTACTTTATAAAATGTAACTTTCCCCCTTACATAAGCACTAACTACCAGACTTTTAAATATTAGAACAACAACAACAACAAAAAACCAGTGACAGTATCATTTCATACTGGGGCTAAGTGTTTACAAGAGAAACAAAATTTATCGAACAAATTAATGTTTATAACCAAACGTAAGGGGAACATTTAGGTTAGTAAAATATTTCAAGCACTATACAAATTAACTGGCATGTTAATTACAATAATTCTTATCTACTGAATTGGGCCTAACCTTTAACCAGCATTACTTTTTCTTCCTAGTTGGGAGTCTCTGAATGGACTACAAAGCAATAAAGTTACAAAGGCACAAGGGGTACTGGACTAGGACCCAGACCTTAGTCCAAGCTCTGCTAATAATTAGACATATAATCTTGGGCAAGTCACTTTTTCAACTCTTTTGAGTCCCAGCTAACCTATTCATAAAAAGAAAAGAGTTGAAGTACTAATCACCAGAGACCCTTCCAATCTCAATTTTTTTAAATGATTCTTATCCACAAAGATTCTACATTCAGATTTTTTCACTCCATCAAACTGGGTATCTTGAATGTTATAGTTTGCTATATTACTCGATAAGGAAAAGTTAGCATATTTTCTAAGAATATATGAAGATTAGTAGTAACATATATTCTTTTTACCATCTTATATTAGGGACAATAAGAGAACACAAGAAATGTGAGCATCTGATAATCAGGCCTGCTTTACCAGGTGGGCTGACAGAAACCATACTGGATTTTACAATATAAACCACTGATAGATAAATGCATATGTCTTTCATACCACAGATAAATACTTATGTATATCAACATAGAGGTGTGTGAATTTTAAAAATTGTTCCTAATTGTAAAATCAATACTTATGCTAAGAATTCCAAACAGGGGGGCGCCTGGGTGGCTCAGTGGGTTAAAGCCTCTGCCTTGGGCTCAGGTCATGATCCGGGGGTCCTGGGATCCAGCCCCATATCGGGCTCTCTGCTCCACGGGGAGCCTGTTTCTCCCCCCTCCGGCCCTCTGCCTGCCTCTCTGCCTACTTGTGATCTCTGTCTCTGAAATAAATAAAATCTTTAAAAAAAAATTTCGAACAGGGGAGCCTGGGTGGCTCAGTGGGTTAAGCCTCTGCCTTCAGCTCAGCAGGGGGCCTGCCTACCCTTCTTCTCTTTCTGCCTGCCTCTCTTGCCTACTTGTGATCTGTCAAATAAATAAATAAAATCTTAAAAAAAAAAGAAATTCCAAACAGTACATTAGGTCACATGTGAAGTGCAAATTAAAAAACGTCCCAACCCTCTCCATCCCTCCATTAAGTAGCCACTGTCCACATTTTTCTTGTGTATACTTCAAGAAATTATCTAAACATATTTAAATATGCATATGTGCGTGTGTGTATAAATCTTAACCTACTGTTGCCACTTCTTGAATGATGGGGAAAATATCTCAAGCATTGGCTTCATAAACACTTTAAATACATGGAAAGCAGTAGCACAGCTGTATGGTAGGAAATGGTATATACTTCTGAAGTGTGCGGTGAGTTGAATGTTTAATTTTCTTGCTTGGAGGCTATGTGTAGCAGTTGCTCTGAAAGAGCGGTGAGCAAGGAGCCAGACAAGCGGGGTTCTAATCTTAGTTGAGTAGCCTCAGGCAAGCCATGAAATCTTCCCATACCTTAGTTTCCGCTTTTGTAAAATAAGACGATTGGACTAAGATCCCTTCCAACTCTAAAATGTTATAGTTCTAAGATGGCCGTCTGTAACTGTGTTCTCTTGAACTGGTTTTTAGAAATCCGAAGTAAAAAAAGAGAAGAAAGAAACACCATAGCAACCTCCAGTCTTACAAGAGTACATTTGTATGCGTCACTGACTATCAAGGTATAGTTTGACAGACCTAGGGACATAATTATACTTGAAAGCAAAGTAGTAGATTATTAAAATCGGATAGGTTTTCACAAAGCTTTGATTGACATTTTTCTTTTTTTGGAGGTGGAGGGGGCTGCTGCTGAAACGCTTAGTTTCAGCAATAACCAACCCCCTCCTCCCAAAAACACG
Source organism: Taxidea taxus jeffersonii (assembly GCA_003697995.1). Taxonomy (NCBI): domain Eukaryota; kingdom Metazoa; phylum Chordata; class Mammalia; order Carnivora; family Mustelidae; genus Taxidea; species Taxidea taxus. Next base: position 6,824 of record RCUC01144005.1, on the reverse strand, counting down.
TGTATTATGGAGTTAAAATAATGAAACCGAAAGTTAGACTGAATTTTGTTCTACTCACAGAGTATGTTAGGGAGGTGACTAGGGCAGCAAAAATTGGAAAGAATTACTAGCTAATTTCCTCTTCCGGAAGCTCTTTGGCTCCTATTCTTCCTGCTTCACAAGCCCTTGCCAGGGACACTTCCACCCAGCCCATACCTGCCACACGCATCAGATTGCGGGGGTGGGGGTGGGGGGTGGGGAATGGGCGGTCCCTTTGATCATTAAAAAAAAAAGTTCTTTGACTCGATTTACCTTAGGGGTTACAGGGTTTAAGACGGGCACCCGGCCGTCTGAAGCCACCCACCCACCCACGCCTTCCTTCGGCGCTCCCAGGAACCTGGGCAAGGAGCCGCTGCTGGGCCACCCGTGCCCCACACGGGCGGCCTTCCCGCCCTCCCCCGCAGCGCGGGGCCCGCGGGGAGGGGGGTTGAGGAGGAGGAAGCCCGTACAGGCAGTACCCACCGCGCTAGGAGAGCCAGCCCGGATCGCCCGCGGCGCCCAGCGCGGTCCGGAGGGGAGGTCCTGGAGGAGGGGCGGCCGGAGCCCCAATCTGGAAATGCCAACTCCGCTCTGCGGCCGGGCCCCAGCCTAGAAGGAAACGGAAGTCCCTTCGTCTCCCGCAGGCGCACCCACCAGCCCGCCCATCGCCCGGAGAAACCCCGAGTCCAAGGCAGGGCCTCAAACAGACACCGGCCACTGTCGCTCAATCTCACGGCCCCGGCCTCGCCACGGGTACCCCCCCAGTCCCCCGCAGACTCCTTTTTACCGCCCCCGCCCGGGGGGACAGCCTCCTGCCCTGCAAGGCCCCTCCTTCTTCCCCTCCGCCATTTTCGAACTTACCCTTTGGGCCCTGACGTCCTTGAGTAGTGCTGAGCCCTCCCAGGGCGCAGCCAAGGTCCTGCCACTTCCCTGGGCCGGAAGGGGGCAGCCAGGACAATTGAAGCCCTCGTTCCCCCCCCCAACCCCCCCCCCCCCGCTGGAAGCCAGGGCCTGAGCTGGCGGATGCGCCTGCGCAGTGTGTACTTCACAGTCCCCGCCCCCCGCTCAAGCGTTTCCTCTTTACCCTCGAGGTGTTTTTTTCCCACGGCCTTTACCTGCTGGGCTCTGGTGTTGACCAGTTGAGGAATAGAGATATACCTATACCTGAAGTTCATTTATGGTAAGATCTATGTCTAACTCATTTTTGTAATTCCTCCAAAACTCTTGGAGTCATCTTTAATCCACCCCCCACTCTTCTATACCACATTCAATTCATCAGCAAATCCTATCCATCTCAATTTTCAAAATATGTCCAGAATCCCACCAGTTCGCATTGACACCATTATGACCCTGGTCTATCTGTCTCTTGTACTTTAGCTTCCTCACTGGTCTTGCAGCTTACATCCTTGCTCCTCTCCAGTCTATTCACACAGCAGCCAGAGCTGTGCTAGTAAGTCAGCTCATTGTCATTTTCATTTATCTGCTCAAATCCCTCAGTGGCTCTCCATTTTACTCAGGGTAAAAGCCACAGATGTATAATGGCCTACAAAGACTATTGTAGCCAGCCACCAAGATGATCTCTAATGATCTTTACCTTTTGCTCTTCATGCCCTTGGCTAGTTGTCTTCTACAGAGAAATAGGGCTGAACTGTGTAAACTAATAGAATACTGTGAAAGTGATGGCATATGATTTAAAAGCCTAGGTCATAAAAAGCACTGTGGTCTCTGCCTCACTCTGTCTTGGATTCGTTGCTCTGTGGGAAGCCAGCTGTTATGTCATAAAGATACTCAAACAGCATGTAGAGAGGCCCACATGGGGAGGCCCACATGGGAAAAACCTGAGTCCTCCCCTTCTTCACATCTATTCCTCCCCCACCACCAACAAACACCAACTTGTCAACCACATGAAGAGGATTCTTGAGGCCCAGACTTCTGATGACTGCAACTTCTTGAAACCCAAAGCCAAAACCACCAGCCAAACCACTCTTAATTTCTGTGTATTGGTGTTTTATTTTAAAGATTTCATTTATTTATTAGTTAGAGAGCGCGAGCGAGCACAGGCAGACAGAGAGGCAGGCAGAGGCAGAGGGAGAAGCAGGCTCCCTGCTGAGCAAGGAGCCCGATGTGGGACTCGATCCCAGGACGCTGGGATCATGACCTGAGCCGAAGGCAGCCGCTTAACCAACTGAGCCACCCAGGCGTCCCTGTGTATTGGTGTTTTAAATAGCTAAATTTTACTTATTTGTTTTTATTTTTTTCCATAATCTCCATGCCTAACGTGGCTCAAACTCATGACCTTGAGATCAAGAGTCCCGTGTTCCGTTGACTAAGCCAGCCAGGTACCCCTTAAATAGCTAAATTTTAGGCAATTTGTTACTCAACAGTAGTTTCCTGATTCAAAGGCTCTACAGAGTCAGGGTCCTTTGTTCCTTTATGTCTTCATCTCCTAGTCTTTCCCCTTATTCCTTTAGCTTTTCTGCCTCAGGGCCTTTACACTTGCTATTCACTCTGCGTGGAACACTTCACCCAGATTTTTCCATGGCTTGTCCTTCAAGTCTTTGCTTAATTGTCACCCTCTCAAAAAAGAAAATTGTCACCTTCTCAATAAGGCCTACCATGACCACTATATCTAAAATTACAACTTCTCTCATAGCATTCTCAATCTCCCTTGCTCTACTTCCCCCCCCCCATGGCATCTATCACTTTGGAATGTACTGTATGGTTATTTTAAAAAATATTTTATTTATTTATGAGAGAGAGAGAGAGAGAGAAAATGAGTGGTGGGGGGGGGGCAGAGGGAGAGGGAGAAGCAGACTTCCTGCTGAACTGGGAGCCCTAAGTGGGGCCCTATCCCAGGACCTGGAGATCATGACCTGAGCTGAAGGCAGATATTTAACTGACAGAACCACCCAGACACTCCAATTATTTTCTTTATTGTGTTTGTTGTATGTCTCCTACCAACCCTGACTAGACTATAAGCTCCAAGAGGACGGGGAATTTTTCTTTTGTTCACTGATCTAGCCCAAGTACTTAGAATAGTGTCTGGCACAGTGTAGCTACTCAGAAGATATTTGTTGAATGAATGACTAAAAATTTCATAAGCATGCCAGATGCTTGGAAAATATTTGTTAGGTGAGTTGTCACTTGGGAGATGTGAACGGCAAAGGCAGACATAGCTGAGGTATGGTGTTTAGGTTTTATATGAAGGGACACAGGAGGTGTGAAGTTAGAAAAATACAATCTTTGGAGAGGTTACTCTTGTCTGTACAAGGATGCTTTGTTGCAATTGTTTTTGGTCGAGGAGAGGAATATTTAGAGAGGAAAAGAACAAAGGTGTATTAGCTTGGACCATATGAATTGCCAATGTTAAACCATTGCCAAATACTCTAAGCAGCAATTTAATGGCAAAAGGGAAATAGATAGCATAAAGATGCAGCAGAAATGAGAAAGAGATGGAATCAAGAATGAGTAGTAGCATCAACCTTGAATGGGTAAAAGGATACATCCTTAGAGGCTAAAATTGATGAGATGTAGGTAAGTAGAGAAGAATCTAGAGGGTGATCATCACACCTCAATGGCAGCTGGATTCTGTGGAAAATAACCTATGTAGTTATCTCCTGGGAAGAACAGCCAAAGTTTAGCACTATAACACTTTCTGGAAATTCAGTTTTAAGTGACAGCCCAACTAGATAGAGAGCAAAATTGTTTACAGTGAAGGAAGGTGGGGTGAGCCCTGACTTCCAGGCATTGCCCTCAGAGCTATGTACCTTCTGGCAGGAAGGAGTACACACCTGCATAGGATTACTCTTGACTCATCACGAGAGAATAGCCTCGATGAAGGTCATTCATGCTGAACAGTGTCTATCAGCAGCACTGCCCCTCAGTCTCCTGACTTTTGCTCAGGTGTCTTGATTGCTAACCTCTCCCTTCCTCCTTGCTGCCAGAAAGACGGCTACTGTAATTTCCTCTCTTTGAGCAGTCACAAAGATGCCTGCCCTTATCTCATGCCCACAAAACTAGCATCTCCAGCCAGCCCTCTCTTTTTTCCTTTGCTTTTATCTTCCAGGACTCAGTCATACAGAAGAGACTTTTTGCTTGTTTGGAGTAGGGACTGAAGAGCTCACTCTCAACTTAAGCTAATGGAAAATTCTGCCCAGGCTTCTAATCTATTCCTACGGTTGTACACAATGTATTCAGTCTGCAAAAGTCCAACAACAGTGTCAAGGTCAGGATATTGTCATGATGTGTCTGGAGTAGGGTGGAGGTGATAGTTACAGGAGTTGAGGTCCAGGAGAGGCGCTAGCATGTTGGAGGTGTCATCACCCAGGATGATAGTGGGATTTGTGTTTAGGGAGGAAGATTGAACCAAAGGCCACAGATGTCAATAGATGTAAGGAAATGCCCTGAATATAGATAGATACTAATTGTTAGCAATTACTGAGAGTTTACCGTATGCTAGGCACTGTCTTAAGTCTTTCATAATCCTCTCAGTAACCCTATAAGTTAACTGTTCTTTTTATTTTCATCTTGACTTGGAACCTAAAATGGTGCTTGCCATATGGTAGGTACTCAAGCCAGATCAGGTCACTCCTCTGCCTAAACCCGTGCGATGGCATCTCACTTGGTAGAGGCAAGCACAGAGTGCTGTGGGAATCTAGAGGAGAGCTCTAGAAGTGTGGGAGGGAGGAGAAGACTGAATCAGAGCTGGCTCTACACGGACTTCAGTCTTGAAGGACAACCAAGATTTAGCTAGCTGAGGAGGTGGGAGAAGGGCATTCTAAGACAGTCAGCAGACGTGCTGACTCATGGAGATGGAACAAAACAACATGTAGTTGGAGAATGGCAGTTAATGGAGAATGGTCAGAGTGTAGCCACTAACATTTATTGAGTATTTTTTATGTTCACATTGTGTTCAATGCCTTACATAGATGATCACATTTAATCATCGTGCAGCTCCTGGGAAGTGATATCATTATCCCCATTTCATGGGTAAGAAAACGGACAGAGAGATTAGGTTGCCCAAGGTCTCAAAACTAGCAAGCCAGAGGTGTGGGTGGGTGGTGATGGGTGGGATGGATGGAGCCTGACAAGAGAGCTGTGGCTCTGGCAGTCAGGGCCCAGATAAAATCCTTGTATATTAGTCTACTCGAGCTGCCATAACAAAATACCACAGACCGTGTGGCTTACATAAAAGAAATTTATTTTCTCACAGTCTTGGAGGCTTAAAGTCTGAGTTCAAGGTGTTGGCAGATTCAGCTGAGCTCTGAGGTCTGTCCTCTAGGCTTGCAGATGGCGGTCTTCTCTCTGTGTCTTCCCTCTTGGTGTGTCTGCCTCCTAATCTCTTCTTAATGAAGAATCTGTCATATTGGATTAGGGCACACCCTAATCACCTTGTTTTTTAACTTAATTGCCTCTTCAAAAGCCTTATCTCCAAATGCAGTCACGTTCTGAAGTACAGGGGTTAGAATTTCAACATGAATTTTGGGGAGGATACAGTCCAGTCTCTAACACCTTGCATGGCATGTTATATCATCTGGCCTTTATCATGTAAGTCAGTGGTTACCAAACCTGACGGTGAGCCAGAATCACTTGAACAGCGATTTTTTTTTTTTGACAGACACAATGAGAGAAGTAACACAAGCCGGGGAGTGGAGCCTGATGCAGGCTTCAATCCCCCATGACCTGAGCGGGAGGCAGACACTTAACAACTGAGCCACCTAGGTGCCCCCACTTGAACAGCTTTTTGACATTACTAATTCTTGGATACTCTCCACTCCTGTGATTCACAGTCAGTAAAGCTAAGCCATGTTTGGCAGAAACGTAAAGCTTCTCCATAAGCTCCAGCTGATTCTGGTGCTGTGTCTATCTGGGCTATGTTTTAGAGAAATCAATTCCAGGCTGATTAGAGACAGAAATGTGAAAGGCAAAACTTTGACATGTTTAAAATTTTATTATTATTATGTTTTTAATCGGGAGAAAGAGATAGAGGGAATGCTCGAGTGGAGGGAGGGACAGAGGGAGAGTGGGAGGGGAAGCAGACCCGGAGCTCAGGATGTGAGCCAAAAGCAAGTCTGATGGTTAACCGACTAAGTCACCCAGGTGCCCCAAAACTTTGACATCTTTAAAGAAAATATAAGAGAGGGTGCCTGGGTGGTTCAATCAGTTAAGCGTGTATCTGCAGCTCAGGTCATGATCCCAGGGTCCTGAATCAAGCCCCACAATTGTTGTCAGGCTCCCTGCCCGCTTCTCCCTCTGCTCCTCTTCCCTGTTCCTGCTTTCTCTCTCCAATAAATATAATGCTTAAAAACTAAAATACAGGAGGGTGCCTGGGTGGCTCAGTGGGTTAAAGCCTCTGCCTTCGGCTCGGGTCATGATCCTAGGGTCCTGGGATCGAGTCCTGCCAGGGAGCCTGCTTCTCGGTCTTTCTCTGCCTACTTGTGATCTCTGTCTGTCAAATAAATAAATAAAAATCTTAAAAAAATAACCACTAAAATACAGGAAAGTATAATTTCATCATAGGGTAGAAAATGATTTCTTAGACCAGTGGTTTTCATGCTGTTTGCTCTCATATTCCTCAAAGAATTTTGAAAAATTATGGATCCAGTTTTACATGTTAATGTGACATAAAAATGTTTTCATTTTAAGTTAAGATACAAAGGATGTAATTTCCAAGATATTATAAATGGTGACATAAAAGCCAAATCTATCATTATTTTAAATGAATTCTAAGTATCATAGTGGTTTGATACCCAACATCATCCATTTGAAAGTTAAAGGGATAAGATCTTCTTTTTTTTTTTTTAAGA